>QRDG01001795.1:90023-111366 GCA_012064385.1 Puccinellia tenuiflora | reverse complement strand
CCGTGTTCTTCGTGTTCATCCCCTTTTCCACTCAAATCCGTGAAGATCGGGCCTAGCCCTACATCATTTGGTACCAAGAGCAAGGGTTTCCACGGATTTGGATCGTGTTTCCACCTTTTTTTAGCCTTTTGCCCACCAAAATTTTTCTTTCCCATACCAATTACGAAAATTCAAAAAAAAATAGCCCATATGGATTTCGTTCGATCTTTCGATTTGGTGAGCGATTTGTGGTTTTGATCCACGGATCTCGTGCTTAAGACCTTTCCCCACTTTCCGTTGGTGTTCCGGAGGCCTTTTCCGCTCCAAGCCCAAGCGTGCCGCGCATTTCGTCGCCGGCGGTACTACCGTCCGAACGGCCGTTACTACCGCCCGCAATCGGTCCTACCGCCCGTTCGGCAGGTGCTACCGCCGCACGACTATTCACCGACTTCATCTTCGTGTCGCTTCATCGATACCTCGACGGCATCAAAGGTATAGCTTCCGACACATCTCTTTCCATTTCGCGAAACTTTTTCTTAGGAGCTAGCTCTTCATAGTGTGAGCATTGCACTAGTGTGACACCAAGTGACAATATCATAATCTTGTGAGCATCTAGTTGTAGCGGACTCGGCTCGGGCAAAAGCATCAAGCAAAAGAGAAATAGAAAAGATTCAAAAAAAAAAAGAGAAAAGTCGAGCCGTGATCCTAGTCATCCTCAAGCTCCAATACCCAATACAGAAACGGGTACACTTGTGCAAATCGGGTGCTCCTTCCCATACACTTGAGCTAGTTGTCCTTCGAGAGGTGGTGCGGCACGAGCATAGTCTTCGTTAGGTCCAAGTCGCTCCTCCCTATAGTCGCACCATCCACGTTTGTCTCCACGTGTGAGTCTCCTTTGTTTCTCGGGCTGTGTGGTTAGTCTCTTTTGTTTCTTGATCTTTGTGGTTATCCTCCACTTGTTTGCAATAGCCTTTTCGTTGGTTTCGTTTCGATTTCTTGCCACTTTACCATACCTAAGATCCTCATAAGTGTGTGTGTGAGTCGCTTTTGGATCACTAATCAACCAACTCTTACTCTTGTGACAACTTTGTCTCGGAAGGCAAGGCCACTTGTCCAATACTATCAACCAAAGGTAAGAGCGGTTATTAGCCACCAAATTTTCCACATATCACTTGTGTTGTCTTATCATGGCTAGGGAAGAACAAGACGCCGCCTTCGGCAAGCAAGAGGAGGCCCTTCGGAGGTACATCGACGACAACTTACGCCGCTATGAGGAGCGCCATCAAGCCGCTCAACGTGAAAACAATGAGCGCTTCGCTCAAATCCAAGATTCCATGAGCAAGCTCCTCGATCGAGATCATAGTCGCTCTTCAAGGTCAAGTTCGCGAAGCTCTCGCCACTCCACCGCAAGAAGCCACGCACAGAGTGAGAATGATCAAGGACATCGTCATCGCCAAGAGCGCCATCGCCAAGAGATACCTCATTAACAAGCGAACTTGGACCCTCACCAACACCAAGACCAACATCATCAAGAAGCGCCTCACCCTCAAGCAAACGTAGACCATCAACAACATCAAGATCGTCATCGACAAGAGATACCAATTCCAAATGCTATCTTGGATCCCCAACATCGCCATGAGGATAGTCGACATCATCGTCATGACCTACCTCCACATCGAGCCCGCCGAGTGCCATTGGCCGACAATCATGTTGATCTTGAAGACAATGAGGATTATGTTCCACGCCACCATCCAAGGCATCATCACCGAGACCGCCATCGCCACCATGATGATGATGAGGATGATCACAAAAACCATTTCAATCCTCCCAAGCTCGTAATTCCTAAGTTCCATGGCACCAACGACCCGGAGGACTACATGGAATGGGAATCCAAGGTCTCCAAACTATTTCGAGTCTACAAGGTGCCGCAAGACAAACGAGTTGACCTCGCATCCCTCGAGTTCGAAGGCTATGCGCAACTATGGTGGGAACAACTCCAAGCCTCCTTTGAAGACCCAATAGACACATGGAATGACATGAAGAAGGAAATGCACAAGCGCTTTGTGCCACATCATTATGCGCGAGATTTATACAAGAAGCTACAAGAGCTCAAACAAGGCCTCAAGACGATCGACGAGTACTACAAGGAGATGGAGTCAACTCTCTCCCATGCACACATTGTTGAGTCCGAGGAACAATCAATGGCACGTTTCTTGAACGGCCTCACGTACCCAATAAAGAAGATAGTGGAATTCCAACCTTATGAGAACCTTGTTGAGCTAGTTCATCAAGCCATGAAGGCCGAGCGCCAAGTCGCCGAAGAACTCAAGTATGTCAAGGCCAAGTCCTTCTTCGCCACTAGAGCTTCATCATCAACACAACCCATCACTGAAGTCCAAGCTCAAGGCAATATCAAAAGTACTACACCGCAACCCACTACAACCTCCAAGAAGACGACGCCCTCACCCCAAGCCGCCAAGTCATATATCACTTGCTACAAGTTTGGAGGTCAAGGGCACAAGTCATTTGAGTGCACCAACAAGAAGGTGATGATCGTCAATGACAATGGAGACTATGAGTCTATGAGTGAAGATGAGTACCACGCATTGAACAAGGTGGCCACGATGCAAAGCTTGGATGACGCCGATGACTACATCTATTGTGATGGTGACCCCAACCCCACTCTAGTTGTCACTCGAGTCTTGACTACAATCAACCAAGGTGATGATGCTCAAAGATGCAACTTGTTCCAAACCAAGGCCGGCATCAACGGCAAATCAATCAAGGTAATCATTGATGGTGGGAGTTGTCACAACTTGGCAAGCAAGGAGCTATGTGAGAAACTCAACTTGACGTACAAGAAGCACCCCAATCCTTTCCAAGTGCAATGGCTTAGTGACTCCGGCACCGTGAAGATCCAACACACGGTTCAAGTATCCTTCAAGATTGGCTCTTACGAGGACACGGTGGATTGTGATGTGGTACCAATGTCGGTTTGCCACTTACTTCTTGGCCGCCCTTGGCAATTTGACAAGGCCGCTACTCATGATGGGCGCACCAACTACTATAGCTTCAAATGGAACAATAAGATCCTAGTGCTCCGCCCAATGACTCCAAGCCAAATTATCTCCGACAATGCCAAGACAATTGTAAGAGCGCAAGAAAAAGAATCCCCTAGTGAGTTGAGTGGTGAGAGAGCGAACCACATTCACGTGAGTGAGAGCCACAAGCCAAATATGAGTGAGAAAGGGAAAAGAGTGAGTCCCTGGCGTAGTCTTGTTAGCCACCAAAAGTGAGATGAGAGAAGTGAGAGCAAACCCATCCACTTTCCACTTCGTGCTCTTATGCAAAGGAGATGGCAAAGACACTAACGACTTAACCCAAGTTCCTCCGTCTATGTTGTCTATTTTGCAGGAATTCAAAGATGTCTTTCCGGATGAGCTACCTCAAGGACTTCCTCCCCTCCGTGGAATCGAGCATCGCATCGACCTCATTCCCGGCGCCCCTCTACCCAATAGAGCGCCATACCGCACCAACCCCGAGGAGACAAAGGAGATCGAGCGCCAAATTCAAGAACTCCTCGCCAAGGGACATGTTCGTGAAAGCTTGAGTCCGTGCGCCGTTCCGGTCATCCTCGTCCCCAAGCAAGACGACACACTCCGAATGTGCATGGATTGCCGTCCCATAAACAATATCACGGTGAGGTATCGACATCCTATCCCACGACTTGATGACATGCTAGATGAGCTTAGTGGTGCCACTATCTTCTCCAAAATTGATTTGAAAAGTGGCTATCACCAAATCCGTATGCATGAAGGAGATGAATGGAAAACCACATTTAAAACAAAACTTGGTCTTTATGAGTGGCTTGTCATGCCCTTTGGTCTTTCCAATGCTCCTTCAACATTTATGCGTCTTATGAATCACGTCTTGTGCGCTTTCATTGGCAAGTTTGTGGTTGTCTACTTTGATGACATCCTTGTTTATAGCAAATCTTTGCATGAACATGTCGACCATGTGAAGCAAGTTTTGTTGGCCCTTCGTAATGCTTCGCTTTTTACCGACCTCAAGAAATGCACCTTTTGCACTGACAAGCTTGTGTTTTTGGGTTATGTAGTTTCTTCCAAAGGGATTGAAGTTGACACCTCTAAGATTGAGGCAATCACAAATTGGCCACCGCCAACTAATCTTGCTCAACTTCGTAGCGCCCTTGGTTTGTTTGGGTTTTACCGCCGCTTTGTGAAAGATTTTAGCACAATTGCTTGCCCCTTGAATGAGCTTACCAAAAAGAATGTACCCTTCATTTGGGGCAATGCTCAAGAATCGGCTTTCAATGAACTCAAGAAGAGATTGACCGAAGCTCCTTTACTTGCATTGCCGGATTTCTCCAAAACCTTTGAACTTGAGTGTAACGCTAGTGGCCTTGGCATCGATGGCGTCCTCATGCAATGTGGCCGTCCCGTTGCCTATTATAGCGAAAAACTTGATGGTCCTCGCCTAAACTACCCAATCTACGACAAGGAACTCTATGCCTTAGTCCGTGTTTTGGAAGTGTGGCAACACTACCTTTGGCCCAAAGAGTTTGTTATCCATTCCGATCATGAATCATTGAAATATTTGAAAACCCAAGCCAATTTGAACAAAAGGCATGCCAAATGGGTTGAATTCATCGAGTCTTTTCCCTATGTGGTGAAGTACAAAAAAGGCAAGGACAATATAGTTGCGGATGCTCTTTCCCGCAAGATGATCTTACTCACCCAACCTGAAATCAACATTTTGGGTCTTGATGACCTTAAAGAACTCTATGCTTCCGATTCTTTCTTTGGTCCTATCTTTACCAAGTGCACAATTGACAAAGGATGCGATGATTTCTACTTGCACAAGGTGATGAGGACATCCCTAGTCCTTTACCATCTTTTCCTGGTGATGATGTTGCTGCACAAGACAAGCCTAATGAAGTGAGGATTGGACCAATGACAAGAGCTCGAACCAAGCTACTCGAGCAACAGGTGAACTCACTCTTAATTGAATCTGATGTTTGTGTTGATGAGAACTTTATACTGCCTAAGTCTATGCATTTATGTATGATCAGGTTTGTTGATAACACAAGCATTGGAGGTGAAGACAATTGCACCAAGAACTGATTCCAATATCAGAAGATGCGCGAGGGAGGAGAGGGAGGCAGGCGCACAAGCTTCATTGGAGGGAATCACCAAAGGCCACGCTAGCACATCAAGTGGCGTAGCAAGACTTCAATATGTTGGTGCAACGCAATTTGGGCCTGCGTGCCTAGTAATTGGACCGAACCCACTATAGGTCGGTTTGTATCGTAGGAGTCCAAGTCCAAGTCGAGTTAGACTTTGTGTTGCTGGTTGTGCCGCACCCCCTCCTCTCCTTAAATAGATGAGGGATGCGACATAGAGAGGTTAGACTACGTTAAAACATAAACCCTAGAGTTTTAGACCGAATTGCTTTCAAGCATTCATCTGAAATTATCATCACTAATTCGCATCGATCTGGTGATTCTTCTACTGCAAAGTTTGCGTGTTATCTGCTGTTCCATTGGGAATAAGGAGGTACATGACCGTTTCGTAGTCGACGGCTGCGTTGCGCAAGTGTGTAAGGCTGCGAATATCCATAGAGTTCGGATCTGTTGCATTGGCAACGGGGACTAGCCAAGGAGAGATCACAGTGTTCCACAAGTTATCAATCTTCCACCATCAAGCTCACAAGAAGATCGGGCCGCCCCTTATCATCTTGGTATCAGATTTTCGGGTTTCCTCGGTGAGCAATCAATCTCATAGATTAGTTTTACTGTTTTTATCCTATCCAGAAAAAGCCTCACAAAAATATTAGGGTTAGAATTTTTTTTTCGCCATAGCCTAGATAGCACCGAATTTTTCTTTTCCTAGTTGCTGATCGTTTCTCCTCTTTGTGTTGCCTTTTTCTCGTGTTTAGGAGTCTAGGTTTTTGCTTCCGTGTTCATCATCTAGTTTGAGTCGGAGTCCAACTATTAAAAATCCCAAAAAAAAAAAAAATTTGTCAATTCGAGCTCGAGTTGGAGTTTGAATCGATCTGCCGCGGCACGCAATCTCGCTGTTTTCTCTGCCGCGATCTCCGTTTCCTACTCGGACTCTGCCGCGCGCGCCCTGCCGCGACACGTTTTTCTTTCCTTTTCTCTGCCGCGATAGCATTTTCTAGTCAGAGTCGGTTTCCTTTTTCTGTTTTTGTTTCAATCCAAGTCCATCTAGCTTTCTTTTCTTTCCCCGTTTGTCAACCTTAGCCACAGCCTTTCTATACATATTTGTGGTAGGCACTTACCCACGAGACTAGCATATTCGTGCTCTTGGGCTGCTCAAATAGGCAAGTTTGGTGTTCACGTTTTTCTGCCGTGTTGGTAAATTTTTGCTCCGCGGTGCGACATATAGTGGCCGAAAGAGAATTTTAATGTTACTGTAGCAGTACGTGAGAAAGTATAAAAAAGAGAAAACAGAAAAGAAGGAGTACAAAAAAAAGAGCAAAAAATAGAAAGGGAACTAAAAGTTTGTTCGTATCTATAGCAGTTTGGAGCTATTTAACGTGCTGTTTACACCTTTTAGATTGAGCAATCTTGTGCCCTTATACTTTGAGCTTTGCTAGTGTCTCTCTTGTGCATTGCAACACGAGCATATATCATATTTCTGAGCTCATTTTTCAGAGTTGCATTGCCCCTTTTATCTACACCGTGTGCGTTTCCAGTGTGTCATACGATCAGCACTAGGATTTGTAATTTGGTGTTGTTAGGTATCCAACCCAAGCTCCACCATATACCCTGGTTTGTCGTGTGATAATTTGGACCCTCGGTATTCACTTTGTTACATCCGTGCATGCACCGTTTTCTACCATATTGGTAAGTACTTTCTATTCACTTTGGAACGGTAAGATTCACCTTTCTTTCAGTTTGGAGTGAGTTGTGAGAGTATCCACCACATCCTATTTTGGTTTGCACTAACCCACTAATCATATCTCTTGAGGATGTTAATGTGCAGGCAAAGATGGATCCCGCGGCTGTTGTGCATTGGAACGAGTATGAAGCACTTCGTGACACATTGCAGGGCAAAATTGCAACTGAAATTGACCCAATCAATGAGGATCTACAAAATCTTAGTGTGCAAGTTGATGGTCTTGCAACCATGGCAGAGGAAACACAAGTTCAAGTCACAGCTATACAGACTTCCATTGATGCATTGACACAGCAATTCGCAGAGCTGCGTACACTTTTTCAACAACACCAAGCTGCCGATGATGATCATAGTGTCAATGGCGAGGATGAACATGCTGCTGATGCCCAGGGCGACAACCAAGAGCAGCTCGGCCGTGGAGGTGGTCGAGGTGATCGAGGACGTGGTGGTCGTGCTGGTGCTGGACTAGGACGGGGTTTTGCTCCTATTGGTGCACGTCGACACCTAGATTTTCCTGCTGCTCCACAGAATAGAGAGGATGACGGGCTGGGCAAGCCTAAATTCTCTATCCCACAATTTACGGGGTCTCCTGATGTTGAAGAGTATCTTATTTGGGAGCTGAAGATAGAAAAATTGTGGAGGTTGCATGACTATACAGAGGACAGAAAAATCAAGTTGGCATCCTCTGAATTTGATGGTTATGCATTGCGTTGGTGGGATCACCTTGTTCGAACCTGGGAAGAAGATGGAGAGCTTCCAATTGTTACATGGAGAACTATGAAGGCGGTGATGAGGCACAGATTTGTTCCACGGAATTATATTCGTTCTCTTTATGATAAGCTGCAGCAATTAAGGCAAGGTACCAAGACCGTGACAGAATACTTCCAAGAGATGGAGGTGATCATGCAACGTGCTCGCGTTCGTGAACAGCCAGAGCAGACCATGCAGCGGTTCCTCGCAGGTTTGCAATTTAAGATCAAGAGCATTGTTAGGCATCACCAATACCATGATATGAATGACTTGCTACATCATGCACTTGAGGCTGAGGCACAGCTAGCCGAAGAAGCACGCCACAGCAGTCCAACAATTCCAATTTTCGTGGCAATTCTTCAAGCAAGCAAGATTCCGGTGTTTCAAGAGCAAAAACAGCTGCACAACCTGCTGCTAGTGCTGCTGGTTCCTCAATTTCTACAGGCCGAAACAGGGACATGAAGTGTCACACTTGTGGAGGCAAAGGGGACTTCAAGAAAGAGTGTCCAAACAAGAAAGTTATGATTATCAATGAGGACAATGAGTATGAAACCGGTGATGATGCTGATCCAGATTCTGCGGA
This sequence comes from Puccinellia tenuiflora, assembly GCA_012064385.1. Lineage (NCBI taxonomy): Eukaryota > Viridiplantae > Streptophyta > Magnoliopsida > Poales > Poaceae > Puccinellia > Puccinellia tenuiflora. The sequence goes on along the minus strand of QRDG01001795.1, from coordinate 103,113 downwards.
TTTGGATGATGATGGGTACTCAAGTGATGGTGCTCTTGATGCCTATGCCACACATTTTCCCACTATTGTTTGTTCTCAAAATACTCTACATGTGAAGCAAATTTCTGAAGATCAACGTTGTAATCTATTTCAAACCAAGGCGGTAGTTGGTCCTCAGATGGCTTGCAAGGTTATAGTGGATGGTGGCAGCTGCAGGAATTTGGCAAGCAAGGATCTTTGCGCTAAACTGAAACTCAAGTATATACCGCACCCCAATCCATATTATATTCAGTGGCTGAGCGACAAAGGGGAGATGAAGGTCAGCTATATGGTGCGTGTGGAGTTTCAAATTGGACCATATAAAGACACCGTTGAGTGTGATGTGGTGCCCATGTCCGTATGTCATCTTTTGTTGGGTCGCCCATGGCAGTTTGATAGGAATGTTCAGCACAATGGGAGAGCCAACACATATCACTTAAATTGGCATGGGAGAGATATTACTATGAGGCCTATGACACCGCAGCAAATTGTAAATGAATCTCGTCAAAAAACAGAAGTGAATTTAGAAAAAGAGAGTGAGAGAGTAGATAGACGAGAGCATACTACCTTGGTGAGTGAGAGCCACAAGCCACACATGAGTGAAACGACAAGTGAGGGAAAGAGTCTTCTAGTCATGTTAGCCACCAAATCAGATTTGAGAGAGTTTTGTGAGGATCCCACTCACGTCCCTATTGTGCTTATGTGCAAGGGCAAAATTCTAGTTTCTAACGACATGACCCCTCTTCCTCTTGATGTTTCTCATGTGTTACAGGAATTTGGCGATGTGTTTCCGGAGGAGGTACCCGCTGGTTTGCCACCATTGAGGGGTATTGAGCATCAAATTGACTCGATTCCAGGAGCATCTTTGCCAAACCGAGCCCCCTACCGCACCAACCCCGATGAAACAAAGGAGATACAGCGACAAGTACAAGAACTTCTTGATAAAGGTTATGTGAGAGTAAGCCCAAGTCCTTGTGCTGTTCCTGTTATTTTGGTTCCTAAGAAAGATGGTACTTGGCGCATGTGTGTAGATTGTAGAGCAATTAACAACATCACTATACGATATCGTCATCCAATTCCACGTTTAGATGACATGCTTGATGAATTAAGTGGTGCTGCTATATTCTCTAAAATTGACTTGCGTAGTGGATATCATCAAATTAGGATGAAAGAAGGGGATGAGTGGAAAACTGCCTTTAAAACGAAATTTGGTTTATATGAGTGGTTAGTCATGCCTTTTGGGTTAACTAATGCACCTAGTACGTTCATGAGGTTAATGAATCATGTTTTAAGGCAATTTATTGGCAAGTTTGTGGTTGTGTACTTTGATGATATATTAATATACAGCCGCAATGAATCTGAGCATAGTGATCATATTAGACAAGTTTTGCAAGTGCTATGTGATAATAAACTATATGGTAATCTTGCTAAGTGCACTTTTTGCAAAGACAAGGTCATATTTCTGGGTTTTGTTGTTTCTAAGAATGGAGTAGAAGTTGATGAATCCAAAATTGAAGCTATTAAAAATTGGACTACTCCCATGAATATTAGTCAGATCCGAAGCTTTCTTGGTTTAGCTGGTTTTTATAGACGTTGTGTGAAAGACTTCAGTTCTATTGCTGCACCTTTGAATGATCTAACTAAAAAAGGTGCTGAATCTGCTTGGGGCGCAGCCCAGGATGCTGCTTTTGATGAGCTCAAACGTCGTTTGATTTCTGCACCTTTGCTTGTACTTCCTGATTTCCATAAGCAATTTGATATTGAATGTGATGCTAGTGGTATTGGAATAGGAGGTGTGTTGATGCAAGAGGGTAAACCGGTTGCATTTTTCTCTGAAAAATTAAATGGTGCACAATTGAACTATCCTGTTTATGACAAAGAATTGTATGCGCTTGTTAGAGTTCTTGAGGTTTGGCAACATTATTTGTGGCCAAAAGAATTTATCATACATTCTGATCATGAGGCTTTGAAATTTTTAAAGAGCCAATCAAATCTGAATAGACGTCATGCTAAGTGGGTTGAATTCATTGAATCTTTCCCATACATTATTAAGTACAAGAAAGGAAAAGAATATGTGGTTGTTGATGCTCTCTCTAGGAAAAATATTTTGTTGACACATTTGGATGTAAAAGTTCCTGGTATAGAGAGTTTGCGTGAATTATATGCTATTGATGCTGATTTTGCCATGCCTTTTACTAAGTGTTCTGCTGTCAAAGCGTGGGAAAAATACCATATACATGATGGATATCTGTTTCGAGCTAACAAGTTGTTTGTGCCAGAATCGTCTACAAGCCTCATGGTTTGTATAGTCCTCTTCCTGCACCTACTTCTCCATGGGAAGACATTAGCATGGATTTTGTGTTAGGATTGCCTAGAACCAGGAGAGGACATGATTCTATTTTTGCGGTAGTTGATAGGTTTTCTAAAATGTCACATTTTATTGCCTGCCACAAAAGCGACGATGCGTCGCATATTGCTAATCTGTTTTTCAGGGACATAGTGCGCTTGCATGGAGTACCAAGGACTATTGTTTCTGATCGAGACGTCAAGTTTATGAGCTATTTTTGGAAGACGTTGTGGGGGAAGTTGGTGTCGGAGAACTGTCCCAGGAACTGGGGGTGTCTCGAGAAGGATCAAGTAAGGGGCTGAACACGGAATCAAACAACCCTCAACGTGCTCCGGCGACGGTGCTCATCGGACTCGCTGTGGGACAGCACTGCAGAGATGGAACGCTCGGTCTTACCCAGGTTCAGGGCCCTCTTGAGGAGGTAAAACCCCTACGTCCTGCTTTGGTGTATTGCACTGCTTGGAGAGTTTACAGTACAAGAAGAGCTTGTCGAGCTCGAGGTGGCTAACAATGGCTACTAGCTAGTCTTCAGATCTAGGGTTTTGGTAGGCTTCAAGATCCCGAAAACCGAACCCTTTGCTTGGGCGCACCCCTTCTCCTTTTATATGCGTCCTGGACCTCTTCTGCCCAAACATTTGGGCGGGAAGGGTTACCACACCGCGACGACGGAGGAGGCGCGGTGCACGATAAAGGTGAAGTCCACCATAAAGGTAAAGCTCGTGGACGCGGTCCACGGCAGGGGAACGGCGTCACCAAAGCTGAAAAGGGGGCACCGACCAGCTGGACGGTGGGCTGGCGCTTGCCGAGGTGGGAGGTGACCCACGGTGACGTCGTCCTTGGAGCGTAGCTGCAGACGGTTCCCTTATCACCAAAGGGGCAATACTCGTTGTCCGCTTTGCTTGGCTCCGCTTTGTTGACTGCTTTATACATGGAAACGGCAACTGCGGCGTCGTCGTCATCGCGCGTAGGCACGCGCGTCACTCTGCACATGGCGCATAGCCCATGTGCGCTCTGCCGCGGGGGCAGAGATGGCTTCACGAGGAAGGAGCTTCGCGAGGCGAAAAGCCTCGCCAAGCCCTCTGGCTGGGTCCTTAGCGGAATTGCGGGTGGTGTTGGAGACACCTTGTCGAGGAGCGATCCCTCGCCAAGGGAGAGAATCCTTGGCGAGGAGAAAAACCCTTCGCGAGGGGAAAATCCTCGCGAAGCTCGCCAGGCTTGGAGAGCCTGGTCCTTAGCGAAAATCATCCAAAGAATCTTGTGGGCCCTGGCAGGCCGGCCCGTGGTACCCTGGTTTCCACTGTGCCGACAGTAGCCCCCGGGCCCGCGACGGGCACGCCGAGGCCCATGGACGAAGGCGAAGCGTCGAGGGGCCAAAGATGCCTGACAGGGCCGCGACACGTGGAGCGCAGCGGTTGCACCCGCGGCCACGACCTCCTCGGCTCCAACGGGCGACGTGGCGGGGCCCACCACGACTCGGGAGCCGGTCAATAAAGCCTGGGCGCGCAGGCAGCGCCCGTCACTTCTCCCATTACTCCGCCGCCCTCTTTTCCAAAAACCTCTTCTTCCTCCCAGAGCTCGCCGCTTCCGAGGTCTTCGTCTTCGAGTTTTCCTTCCGGTGGCCATGGCTCCCAAGAGGGCAACCGACGGCCAGAAGGGCAAGGCCGCGATGCAGACCGGCACGTCTGCGGTGGCGGTGCGGGGCGCCGTGCCCCAGGGGACGATGCCGGAGTCCCTCGTCGGCGCGGCGACGGTTTCCAGGGCGCGGCACCTGGTGGCCGCCAACACCCACGAGCTCGGCGCCACCAGCATAGCGCCCGGCGGCAGCAAGGTCGGCGCGGGGTACTACCCCGTCTTCTTTCACACACTCTACGCCGGCCTCGTTCCTCCCTTCTCCAGCTTCCTCCTGGCGATCCTTGAAGCGTACCGGATCCAACTCCTTCATCTCCACCCCAACTCCGTGCTCGTTCTCGCCATCTTTGCCTACCTCTGCGAGGCATACGTCGGTGTCCACCCCTCGGTGGCGCTCTTCCGCAGCTTCTACTCTCTCCGGAGCACCAAGTCGAACAAGTGGTTCGGGTGCGTCTCCTTCCGCGTCGCCGCCGCCAGAAGTGAAGAGTACATCCCTATCGCTTGGCAGGGGGAGAATGCAATCACCGAGGTAACGAAGAAGGTGGAGAAGTTCCGCCAGAAATGGCTTTTTGTTCGCACCAAGTCGTCGAACCGCAACCTGGAGGTACCCGTGGCGCCGCCGAGGAAGCGGGCGCGTTGGGCGAGCGGTGACTTCGAGGGCCCTAAGCTCGTGGCGGTATATGAGCGTATTCAGGTGCTCCGCGAGGCCGGGCTCACCGGCCGGATGGTGGCGATGGATTTCGTTGCACGCCGCATTGCTCCTCTTCAATGGCATTCGGCGCCGATGTGGACCTATTCAGGCCCGGATGACAGGATGCGCCTTAGCCCCGATGATCTCTCCCCGGACGAGCTGAAGCAGATCATGAAGGCCCTCTTTGCCACGACGTCTATTTCACCCCCAAGCATCGACGACGCCTTGCCGCTGTTCGTCTATGTGGATGAGAGCGTGCGTGAGGCCCGTAGGCTCCTACCCCTCTTTGATGAATGGGGCATCAGACCCGCGAGGCTCGTCGGGTCCCGCCGCAACCCGTGGGCGGCGGAGCAGGAACAGGAACAGGCGGGCGACGCGCTGGAGCCGGACGAGGATGAAGAGTCCGGCGAGGATGAGGCTTCCCGAGGTGCCAACCCCTCTGGCGAGGATGAAGCTTCCCGAGGTGCCAACCTCTCTGGCGAGAATGCAGGTTCAAGGAACGCGCCGCCCGGCGCGGACCTCCAGGAGATTTCCTCTAGCGGCGACGAGGACGCCTTCCGCGTGGTCCATTCCCAACGCCCTACGGAGGAGGAGGGCAGCAGCAGGAGAGGGCGTCACGAGCCCCGCACCAAGGCCCTCCACGACAAGGACGCCGGGGCCGCCTCAAGGGATGCTCCTCCCGAGAAGGCAGCGGCGCCTCCCGAAGAGGCCGGAGCGAGCGCCCTCCAACCGCCCAGGGGGAAGAAAAGGGTGTGGAGAGCGGCCGACGAGTAAGTTTGGTCCTTTCTTTTCTTTCAGCATTTGCTTCAGAGAATCTCCTCCTGAGGGGTCTTTGCTTTGCTTGTGTTTCTTCAGTGTACCCGCGGCGCCGAGGAAGCGGCGCCTCCGCAAGCTTGGGGAGATCGTCAGCGCCGCCGGGGAGACGCCTGTGGCCGATAAGCCGCAGCGGGCGGCCGAAGAGCCGCAGCGGGCGACCGAAGGGTCGGAGCAGGCGGCTGACGAGCCGCGGCGGGCGGCTGACGAGCCGCAGCAAGAGACAGTCCCTCCCGCAGGTGAGCACCGCGCGGAGGTGGTGGTGGTCGAGGAGGCGACGACGCCTCCAGCTAGGGTAGCTTCTCCCCCCATGGTCGAGCACCACGAGGAGGAGGTGATTGAGCTGGCGACGCTCCCGCCAACTCGGGCTGCTACTCCTCCCGTGGCCGAGCACCGCGAGGAAGAGGAAGCGGTTGACGAGGAGATCGTCCTGGAGCCGCCCCCAGAGATGGAGGAGGCTCCAACAGGAAGGGCGGACGCGCCCGAGGCCGCGACGGACGCGGCCACCGTTGAAGGGGCGGGGAGCGCCCCCGAAGAGCAAGAGGTGGTGGTGCCTCTGGAGCCCCCAAGCGGCGGGGCCGGGGGCGAGAGGACGCCCAGCCCCCTGAGAGCTCTCGACGCGGGCGGCGAGGAGGGCGCCCCCACGAGCCCCCAAGCCGCGACGGGGGCCGCTACAAGCTCGGGGCAAGGTGCCCTGGGCGCCTCGACGAGCGTCGAGGCCTCTGCGCCCCACAACGACGCAGGGGTCCTGGCGCTGAGTGAGCCGCGCCCTCGCGCGGTTCGCCGCGACGTTGTCTTCCGCCAATCGCGGCAGGCGCTCGACGAGCTGGCGGCGCAGCTCGCCGAGGAAGATCTCGCCAGGGAGAAGGAGCGGGCGAGGCTCGCAGACGCCTGGGCCCTTCTCCACGAGCGGGTGGAAATGTGCCGCCGGCAGGACGCGGCGGCAAGGGCGGCGCACGAAGAAGCGATGCGCTTCGCGAAGGAAACCCGCGACAGCGTCAAGCGGGAGGCGGCGGAGGTCATGGACCAGCTGGACGCCGCCCGGGAGGCGCTGGATACGGAGACCACCGCCAAGCACCAGGAGCTGGCGGCCGCAGAGGAGAAGCTCGCCAACAAGTCCGAGGCCGCGAGGACTAGCTTGAAGGAGTTGCGCGAGCAACTGGACGCCCGCGAGGGGCATCTAGCGCCTCGAGAGACCGAGCTGAAGCGGCGCGAGGAAGAGCTCTCCCTCCAGGAGAACGAGTTGCGCCAACGCGAGGAGCAAATCCAACTGCTCGAGGCGGCCCAGGCCATCCGCGAGGGGCAACTGCAAGAGCGCGAGAATTCGGTGGCCAGGAGCGAGGCCACCCGCAAGGAGCGCCACGACAAGGCCAACGCCGACCTTGCGCTAAAGCAGAAGCGGACCCAGGAGGAGGCCGACGCCAGGGTTGAGCGCATCCGCGAGAGCCTCGCCAACGACTACGACGCCAAGGCCAAGATGCAGGAGGAGCGCTTCACAACAAGCGCACCGAGTTCCTGCACAAGATCGAAGGGCTCGAGAAGTCGGAGAGGGAGCTGACCTCTCGCCTCCAGCGCGCCAAGGAGGCGCATGACTCGCGCGGAGAAAGAGATCGCCGCCCTGAAGGCGGACCTGGGCGACCTCCAGCAGCAGGTGGGGCCGGCCGCGGACCGCGCGGAGCAAGCACGAGACTCCGCGCAGCACAGCCGGGCCATGACGCGCCAGCGCCAGCTCATGCTCCACGAGCTGGTCCGCCGCGCGAACGCCATTGGGGACGACATGAGGATTGAGGTCCCCCACTTCCCCTCCGGAGGGAATCGACGACGAGGCAGCACTACACGCACTTCTTCGGGCAATTCCTCGAGGAGCTTGAAGAAGGTCGCAAAGCGCTTCAACGAGCGTGTCGTGGCGGAGAGCCGCGATCTCCTCGTTCTCGCCACCAGCCGCGTCTTCAGCAACCTCCTGAAGCTCTGGCCCTCGTTCAACCTCGAGGCCGTGATGGAGCCGGTCGAGATCCGCAGCAAGGCGGGGGAGGCCGCTGAGGTGCTCGCCAGGAGGTACGACCAAGTCTTGGTCGATGAAGACGAAGGCGACGGTGAGGAAGGCGCCCTGGAGGCGGAAGCTGCCGTGGACGGAGCGGGCACCTCAGGAGGCGCGACGGCCTGAACTCCTTCCTGTAGCTGGTCGTGCATGGGGCACATTATCGTGGTATTTTGGTTGTAAACTTTGTGAATGTCCCTCGGGAAGCCTTTGTCTTTCCCCCTCATGTCTTTTTCGCTCTACGTCTTAGGACCCTCTCTTGGCGCTACACCACCGCCGCTTCGGTATGTGAGAGTCAGGGCTCCACAAGGCCGGGGGGTGTGTGAGGCCTCAAGAAGTAAGAGCTCCTCGAAGCGCGATGCTTGGGGCCCCCCTTTGGCCTGCAAGCAGCCCATGAAGCGTAAGAGAGAGAGAGAGAAGAGACTCGAGGGGCAAAAACCAACGAGAGGAAATTCAACCAAGTGTTTATACTTAGCTTAACGAGGCATTCTGCCTTGGAGAGGGTGTTGGTTCCCCGGCGAGATGTTTTTGCCTTGATGCTGCCTGGGGCTTGGCGAGCCTGCTTTCCTGCACTTGGAGAGATAGGCGTACCCACAAGCAGTATATAGCTAGAGAGTCTTATGGTGCTCGTAGGTTCCTTCATGTGTGTCTCACGAGGAGAACAAGCACCAAGGTTTTGGTGATCCTTGGTGAGTTGACGTGCGCGGGAGCTGACCCATGAGTTCAGAGCTCCTTGGGAGTTGACATGCATGAGAGCTGACCCGCGAGTTCAGAGCTCGGATCCCTTGGGTTTTAGGTGCTGCCGGGATGCTCCCGTGGCATGGCACCCTGCTAGCCCCCGCTCGTGAGATACACAGGAGGGATCATACGAGCGAGAATAAATAGTAATAACAGCTTTGCCGAAGCCGCAAAATATGGTGGCGCGATGCCCAAGAGTTCAAATTGACCTGAAACATAGGTTCATTACACTGGCGTGGCCAGAAGCACAAAAAATCCGCCATGCTCTTGGCATGGGGTCCACATTCTGTGGCTGAGACTGTCGAGAGGCGTGCCCGAGGCAGACGCATGTAGAGAGAACTCAGGGGACCCCTATGCGGGGGTGGCTTTTAGCCTGCGTTCCACCATGACCGACATGGGGATCCACCTCGCCAAGACATGGTGCCTGAATAGGTTACCATGCCGAGGCTTGGTGGCTTGGGAGTCTTCTCGAACGGCCCGCGGCAACGTATAGTAGAGAGGGGAGCCCGAAGTTTTTCCTCGTGGAGGATGATGGCGCGTGGCTCTCCCTTGATGCAAAAATTGCTCGCCGAGGGCGATCAGGGGTAGAACTTGCGTAGGTGCTGGATGTTCCCGGGGTTGGTGATAGGGATGCCGTCCTCCGTCTCGAGCCACGCGGAGCCAGGCCTGGCGATGTGCACGACTCTGTAGGGGCCTTCCCACATTGGTGAGAGCTTGTGGAGGCCTGCCCTGGAGAGGATTCTCCTCAGGACAAGGTCTCCTGCTTCGAGAGTGCGCGGGCGGATGTGGCGGCTGTGGTAGCGGCGGAGGTCTTGCTGGTACCTTGCCGCTCTCAGGGCCGCATTGCGGCGGAGCCCTTCAAGCAGCAGCAGGTCGTCGTTGCGGAGTTCGTCCACCTCAGCCTCCTTGAAGTCCAAGACTCGCGGAGAGCCATGAGTGATCTCGCTGGGGAGGACGGCTTCAGCGCCATAGACGAGGGAGAACGGCGTCTCACCAGTTGGCTTTGTTGGCGTGGTGCGGATGGACCAGAGCACCGAGGGGAGCTCATCGATCCAATGCTTGCCGCTGGCCTTTAGGCGGTTGAAGCTTCTCGTCTTGAGGCCCTTGAGCACCTCGGCGTTGGCTCGTTCGGCCTGCCCGTTGCTTCGTGGATGCGCCACCGAGGCGTAGCAAATTTGGGCACCGATGCTGCCGCAGTAGGACTTGAAGGCGCCACTGATGAATTGTGAGCCGTTGTCGGTGATGATGCGGTTGGGCACACCGAAGCGGCAGACCAGGCTCCTTATGAATTTTACCGCCGACTTCGCCGGAATGGTGCGTACGGGCTCCACCTCAGGCCACTTGGTGAATTTGTCGATGGCGACGTAGAGGTAGCGGTAGCCCCCGAGCGCTCGCGGGAAAGGCCCCAGCAGGTCCAGCCCCTAGACCGCGAACGGCCAGGAGAGCGGGATCGTCTGGAGTCCTTGCGCGGGCTGGTGGATTTGCTTGGCGTGGAATTGGCATGCGTCGCAGGACTGGACGATTTTGGCAGCATCTTGAAGCACTGAGGGCCAGTAGAAACCACTCCGGAAGACCTTGCCTGCAATGGTGCGCGAGGAAGAGTGGTGGCCGCACTCACCGCTGTGGATGTCGTTGATGAGCTGGCGGCCTTCCTCGGCCGGGACGCACCGCAGCGCAACCCCATTGGGTCGCTTGCGGTACAGGTCTCCGTCGTGGAGGCAGTAGGACTTGGCCTGGCGAGCAATTCTCTCGGCCTCTGCGTCGTCTTCGGGGAGGGCTCGGTTCTGCAGGTAGTTCTTGATCTCGTCGATCCAACCAGTGTCTTGTCGTACTAGAGTCAGCAGCAAGCGATCGCCCGAGGGCAACCCACAGTTTGGTGCTCCGCTTGGTGGGGCAGGTGGGAGCTCCTCGTCGATGCTGATGTTGACCACAGGTTGCTTGACCGAGGCCTTGGTGAGCCTCTCCTCGAATACTCCAGGCTTCTGGGCTTCTCTTCTTGCTGCTCGCCGAGCAATTTCATCTGCCTCTTGGTTTTCTGCCCGCGGGATGTGCTTGAGCTCCATGCCCCTGAAGTGTTTCTCCAGCTTGCGCACCTCTTCAAGGTAGACCACCATGTAGGTGTCCTTAGGCGTGTAGCTTTTGTTGGAGAAGTTGACGAGGAGCTGGGAGTCGCCCTTGATGAGGATGTACTTGATGCCGAGGGCGATGGCGGCTCTGAGCCCGGCGAGGATGCCTTCATACTCAGCAATGTTGTTGGAGACCTTGTCGTTGTCCTTGAAGCACAGTTGGACGGCGTAGTAGAGCTTGTCGCCTGTCGGTGAGGTGAGGATGGCACCAGCCCCTACACTCCTGGCCGCGAAGGCGCCGTCGAAGTGCATGGTCCAGTGGCTTGGTGTCGTCCCTCCTGAGGCTGTAGCTTCCTCCTCTGGAAGCACTTCTTCTTTGCGCGTGTCCGTCCATTCGGCCATAAAATCAGCCAGCACTCTGCCCTTGATGACCCTGGTGGTGTCAAACTCCAGCTCGAAAGGTTGTAGCTCAATGCCCCAGCCTGCGATGCGATCTGTTACATTTGGGTTGCGCAGGACCTGCTCCAGGGGATATGAGGTGACCACCTTGATGGGGTGGCCCTGGAAGTAGTGGCGCAGCTTCCTGGAGGCGATGAGGAGCGAGAAAAAGGAGCTTTTGCTGCATGGGGTAGCGCTCGCGAGCGTCCCGCAGCACTGTGCTGACGAAGTACACGGGATGCTTGACGAGGGTAGTCGTTGGCGAGGCAGCGGCTGGCTCCTCTCCAGGCTCGGTGGAGTCCTTGGCGAGGTTTTCTTGGGGCTGGAGGCTTGACGAGGCTGCTTCCTTATCGGGGGGGGGGGGGGGTCTCGGGAGGGGTTCCTCGTCCCTCGTCAGCGGGGTGACGCCACCGCGGCAGCCTTGTAGGCCGCTTGCGCAGCGTACAGGGCGTCCGAGACCACGCCGCGGATGACAATGGTGCCACCCGAGCCAGGGAGCTTGACGAGGTTGTAGGCGTGGTGGGTCACCGCCATGAACTTGGCGAGGGCGGGGTCGCCGAGTATGGCGTTGTAGGGCAGGCCGATGTGCGCGACGTCGAAGTCGATCAGCTCGGTGCGGTAGTTGGCCTGGGTGCCGAAAGTGACTGCGAGCCTCACCTGCCCCAAAGGGGTGGTAAGACCCTCTGTCACTCCCGAGAAGGGCCTGGTAGGCATGAGCCGCTTGTAGGGCACCTGCAGCTTCTCGAATGTCTTGACGGAGATGATGTTGAGGCCAGCACCCCCATCAATGAGCGTTCTTAGAGACGGCGATGTTGTTGATGGTGGGGGTGCAGACCAGCGGGATGGTGCCAACGGTTGAAGTGGACTTGGGGTGGTCGCCGGAGTCGAATGTAATGGGGCACTGGGACCACTTGAGGGGCCGGGAAGCCTCGACTCCAGGGAGGGCTGCCGCGACCTCGCGAGCGAGTTGCTTGGAGTGGCGGTTGGAGCGAGGGGCCTGAGCCCCGCCGAGGATGCAAGCGGCCCCGCGAGGAACCTGGTAGCCCTCGTCAGCCTCGGCAGGCAGGTTGTCGTTCGCGGGCTGGGCAGCGTTGGCCTGGGGGTTCTGCTGGTAGTTGTCGTTGTAGTTGTTGTTCCAGCGTCGCCCCCCGCGGCCGCCCGCGGGCCTCCGCGGCCTCCGGCTCTTGCCCCGCGAGCCTCGCGAGCCTCGCGAAGCCTCTTGATGTCGAAGCAGTCCTCGGTGGCATGAGAATGCCTGTTGTGGTAGATGCAGAAGGACGATCATCCTTCTTCTTAGGTCCTGCGGCTGGAGTGGCAGCTTGGCGAGGCTGCTTGGCGTCGGGCTCTGCCGCAAGGACCGCAGTAGTCTGCGCTTCTCGGAGGATTTCTTCTTCTTGGACCCCTCGGTGGGGTCCCCTGGCTCGTTCTTGACGAACAAGCGGCCCTCTTCAGCCTTGGCGCACTTGTCCGCCAAGTCGAAAAGCTTGACGAGAGTGGTGATGTTGTCGTGGATGCCGAGCTTCTCGAGCATCCACACATCTGTGACCCCAGCCTGGAAGGCCGAAATGACCTGTGCGTCGGTGGCGTTGGGATCTTGTTGCGCACTTGGCTGAAGCGCTGGATGTACTTGCAGAGGGTCTCGCCGGGCTTCTGACGCACGGCGCGGAGGTCGTTGTAGGTGAGGCCGCGCTCGTACGTGCCCTTGAAGTTGGCGACGAAGCACGCAGGCAGAGCTCCTCCCAGGTGTTGATGGACTCGGCGGGGAGGTTGGTGAGCCAGTGAGGACGCGGAGTCCTTGAGGGCCATGGGGAACCAGTTCGCCATGACCTTGTCGTCGCCCCCGGCGGCCTGGATGGCCAGAGAGTAGAGCTGCAGGAACTCCAGGGGGTTGTTCTTGCCGTCGTAGCGCGGAGGGAGGTCCGGCCTGAACTTGACCGGCCAGATGACGCGACGGAGGCTGCGAGTGAACGCGGCCGTCGTGCCGTAGGTGACCGTGCCGTTGGCGATTGTGGCACGGAGGTGGCGCCCGGCGGTGACGATGTCCTGGACGACGCGGTTGCGGCGTTCCTGCCCGCGCTCGATGCTCACGCGTGCGTCCTCAGGGGCTCGCTGCACGATTTGGCAGTCATGCGGCGACGACGCGTGTGATGCAGCGCGGCCGTCGCGAGGAGGAGCCCCCGCTGGGGCAGGTTGCGGTGGAACCGGTGGAGCTGGAGCGGGCGCGGGCTGACGAGGAGGCGCGGGAGGTGCGCCGTGCGCCACGTCCCCCACGAGTGCAGAAGGAACCAGGAACGAGACGGCGCGGGTGCCGC
>QRDG01001795.1:0-85941 GCA_012064385.1 Puccinellia tenuiflora | reverse complement strand
ATGCCTTATGGGTAAGATGACTCGAACACCCTTCTCCGGCACGATGGAGAGGGCAACAGACTTGTTGGAAATCATACATACCGATGTGTGTGGTCCGATGAGTGTTGCAGCACGCGGTGGATATCGTTACTTCTTGACCTTCACCGATGATTTGAGTAGATATGGGTATATTTACTTAATGAAACACAGTCTGAAACGTTCGAAAAGTTCAAAGAATTTCAGAGTGAAGTTGAGAACCATCGTAACAAGAAAATAAAGTTTCTTCGATCCGATCGTGGAGGCGAATATTTGAGTTACGAGTTTGGCATGCATTTAAAGACGTGTGGAATTGTTTCACAACTCACGCCACCCGGAACACCACAGCGTAATGGTGTGTCTGAACGTCGTAATCGAACCTTATTGGATATGGTGCGATCTATGATGTCTCACACAGATCTGCCACTATCATTTTGGAGCTATGCATTAGAGACAGCCGCATTCACTTTAAATAGGGCTCCATCAAAATCCGTTGAGACGACTCCATATGAGTTATGGTTTGGCAAGAAGCCAAAGTTATCGTTTCTCAAAGTTTGGGGTTGCGATGCTTATGTGAAAAAGCTTCAACCTGATAAGCTCGAACCCAAATCGGAAAAATGCGTCTTCATTGGATACCCTAGGAAACCATTGGTATACCTTCTACCACAAAACCGAAGGCAAGATTTTCGTTGCTAAGAATGGTTCCTCTCTAGAGAAGGAGTTTCTCTCGAAAGAAGTGAGTGGGAGGAAAATAGAGCTTGACGAGGTTATTGAACCTGTTCTTGAGATGCCGAGTAGCACAGAACTGGAAGTGTTCCAGAACAGCCATCGCCACCTGAAGAAGGAACAAATGATGATGATCATGCTGCTCCGGTCAAAGTTGCTATTGAACCTCGCAGATCAACGAGGGAACGCATCGCCCCTGATCGGTACGACCCCGTCATGAGTGTCATGTTGTTAGACAATGATGACCCTGCGAATTATGAGGAAGCATGATGAGCCCAGACTCCGATAAATGGCTAGGAGCCATGAAATCCGAAATGGAATCCATGTATGAAAACCAAGTTTGGACTTTGGTGGACTTACCGAACGACCGTAAGGCCGTTGAGAACAAATGGATATTCAAAGGAAAGACAGACGCTGACAGAAACGTCACCGTGTATAAAGCTCGACTTGTCACAAAAGGTTTTCGACAAATTCAAGGAGTTGACTACGATGAGACATTCTCACCCGTAGCGATGCTGAATCTGTTCGGATTATGTTAGCAATTGCCGCTTTTTATGATTATGAAATTTGGCAAATGGATGTGAAAACCGCGTTCCTTAATGGTCATATTAAGGAAGAGTTGTACATGGTGCAGCCCGAAGGTTTTGTTGATCCAAAGGATGCTAACAAGGTATGCAGACTTCAGAGATCCATCTATGGACTGAAGCAAGCATCGAGGAGTTGGAATCTCCGGTTTGATGAAGTGATCAAAGGGTTTGGATTTATCCAAACTTATGGAGAAGCCTGTATCTATTATATACTAAAGGTACATGATGGGCTCACCAGAAAAAAGATAGAGGTGCTAGAAAATCCCACAAAAAAGCAAAACATCTGGCCATCGATTTAGCCTGCTGACATAGCACAGCCGTTAGATCTTCTTTAGAGTTAGAAAAAATTACCCACTATGCCATAGGTTATTCTTCACGCACCTCTTGACATCTAAAGAAAAAGCCTAGCAAGGCTATCGTCTCCCCGTCCTCATGCCGCCGCCACGGCCGTCTCCCGATGCCATTGGTAGTCGGCTCTTCTCCTTAAAGCTCAAGCGATCCTCTGGCTCTTCCAAATCGTCATGGGATCTTCGCACTGGTAAGCTTATTGGCTTTTGTAAACTGCCGCTTCATGCATCTACTCTCCAATGTATACGATCGAACAGAGCAAATAGAGTAATCAGTCATGGAGCCGGGCCGCCGACAACCAGCCGTCCTGCCGAATCGCCTCAGCTGAGACAGACCAAATACAACAGGCTGACACTGCGTCCATGCCTTTTCGGCATCTGCAGCTCAGGTGAGTGTTGAACCATAGCTGAGACTTGGAACTCCTCATCACGGAAAAGTGCATGCGTCGGTGATTAAATTTATTTTTCATTACTAATGTCTATATATACAGTGGTTCGTTCGGATCTTCCTTCCTGCATCGGAACTCTGTAGCAGCAGATTGATGATCCGAACTAGAGAGCCACTGTAGCTTGTACGGAACTCAAGCCTCCTGCTTATAGTTACTAGCAATGCTCGTGTTGTTCCTTCGATTTTTTCTTCAAGTATGATCAACGATCTAGAGAGAATGTACCAACCACATGGACTGCAATCAACCGGACCTAGGCTTTGCCTAATGAGCCATCCAAAAACATTAAAGGTGAACCGCTGACCTAATTCCATAATGGTTTGTTCATTATCATATTGATGACAATATGAAAAGATTACATCATGCCGGCTTCTGTTAACTAATCATTTATTTGTACGTGTTGTTCCTACAAAATTATAATTTGTACAGATATAGGAGTCGGAATACGCTCGAATCATGTAAACAATATGTGCCTAATGCTCAGTTTATTCATAAAACAAATTCCTGCAATTAACGCTTCTATACAGATTTGTTCCTATTGTCTTTGAATATTTGGGTGCAGAAGATGCACTCAAATAAGGTTAACATCATAGTTTTATGTGATGGAGAAATTAGGAAGTTCAAATGACCCTGCTAAGCCCTCACATGCTCTATTTATTTTTATAGTTTTCACTAATGATGGTTAGGACAAGACCTCAGTGATTTATGTTCTTGAAATCTAGCAATACTTCGTGTTCTCTTCCCTCTTCAATATGCTTCCCTGCAGTCCATCTACTGATAGTATTCAGCTATGTATGTACATAATATGCAGTATATCTAGCCCATACTTTTCTCTAAAGGAAGAAGCATATGCTGCACTTACTCCAGACTTTAAGTGGCAATCAGTTTTACCTCAAAAATCACCATCCGTGCACATATATTGGATATCCTGAAAAACTGAAAACCATTTGGTGTGTTTAATTGTTCTTTGACGGGTTGATTTATTAAAGAAAATACATAGCTTCTGTCAAGCATAAGTGTTATTATTGATGTCTGACATAACTTTGTAAGTAACACCACTCTCTCTGCATGCTTTGCATGATACATGAGCAAACACCTTTAAGTAACAAATAATTGAGTAAATTTTCTAAGCGCGCAGTCGTTGGCCAACTCTCCACAGGTACAATCATAGTTTTGGGGATCACGTAATCTCTTAAGGACCATACAATGCTCATCATTCAATGTATAAGCTTTCCACTACATATCTCAGTTTAAGGTTTTAAGAGTAAAATAATGTTGTTGCAGTACACCACTCATTTTATGGACATACAGCCTATGATTAAATCTACTCAGTTATGATTAAAGGATTAGTCTTACTTTTGTCTCAAATGTGTATCATATAGATATGGATTTTTTTTTACATTGCTATCTACACCATATGAAATATGTCGGTAGGTTTCTATGTAGTATTCTGGTAGGTTCACTTTCTTAGATAATCGTTTGAGTTGGTCAGCTTATAGTCTTAATTTGTTCGGGAGTTGACAAACATATTATTGGTTCACTTCTTTCAATATTCTCTAATTCGCCATCAAGTTCCAGTAGTTGATTGACCGTTGTGGTTTGGAGTCTACAGTTGTAACGCCGCAGAAAGCTAGGTGGCCGAAAATGGAAAATAGCTCAATCTCCCAGGATAATTTATCCCGGGTGCTCCACACTTATCGTGCAAGGTATCAAGAGGCGACCATGTGTTTAATGTGCAGAATCATGACCAGAGGTGACAATGACAATACCACGTTCGAGGGAGCTTGCTAATTAAATGACTAAAATTAGCTTAAATAACCTTGAATGAGGAGTCCAGGGTACTTATTTTCAGTTAGAGGCACTTAAGTTCCAATCTTTCTTCCTTACTCTTCATTTTTATTATTTCTGGCCGTTAGACAATCCACTCTAGGTGTTTGATCAATTCTTAACTTGCAAAAGCTCCCAAAAAATAGTGCTGCATTTAAAATTTTCCCTCATAGTCTGAACTGTAAGTGTTTAAAATGACCCTTTTATGATAGCATTGACCATGAAATGTATATACGTTCTAAACTCAATCATGATTTATATGGTACTGTCTGCAAGACGGTGCTGGTATGCTCATATTTTTTATCAACAACTATTCCATTTTTTTCACTCTGTTTTTAATGCAGTATAGTACCAGATGTTGTTTACTTTCGTTACGTGGATAAGATAGATACATGCCACAGATAGTTTATTGCAACATCTCATGTATTGCCTATTTCACATTTCTTCTAATGTTTATCTCCATTTAGCAGTCCTCATTTAGTACTTATAAGTTCAGGTGCTTTTCTCCTGAATGGTGAAAATATTCTTCTATTTGTAGTGGCTAAAGCTTTGGTTATAAAAGAAGCTATATCCTCGAGCATTAAAGTGATTCAAATGAACATGGTCAAATGTAATTTATTTTTGGTAATAACTACTATGCTTTCAAAGTCCTTTATGATGCAACAGCGATAGGAGAAGGTCATATATACTAGACTGAGATAGACACTGAAATATGGCTTTTATATTTACGTATAAATACATAAGGTACAAATTTTGTTCACACTGCAATATTTTTTTGCATTATAAATTGATACTCAAAACTGGCCACGAATTATTATTTTTCAGTCCAAAATTCCAAATGAATAAATCTTAATGTAGCTCCTTAAACTAGAGACTACACAGCTTTATATTGAGGGGTGCACTCCCATTATTTGTACAATATGTATATTGCATTTTATTTCCTCAATTAACGCAAAAGTAATGATCATGTTACACCAATTAGACATCCTTTGATATTGTTACATGCCATTGCTAATAAAACTGATGTTCGAGGAAGTAAAAGAAATGTAGTACGGTATCATGTATTTAAGATTTACTTGAGTTGAAAAACGTATTGTGTTTAATTTAGGATTTCCTTACAAACTGAATTGAGCTCTATTGTTTTTCTATAATAATATTTGATCTATACAATTTATATATGTCAACTTTATTGAAATGTTGGACACATTTTTTGAAGGAGTGTTGTATTTTGATTATTTATTATTGTACCCAATATAATTCTTAAAATTTCTTTCTGGGCATTGAAGTTATTTTCGTTATAACAAGCACATCTCTATTTTACAGGTGAATGGAAATGGTTGTCATGGCAAGTGCTGGAGTAGGATAATGAGAACATTTAATTGGTTAAAATAATGATAACTGTATTGACGATATTATTATTATTATTATTATTATTATTATTATTATTATTATTATTATTATTATTATTATTATTATTATTATTATTATTATTATTATTATTATTTTTATTGTTAGGTTGGCCCTTCTGCTCAAGCACTTGCATCAGTTCTAAATACATACTCTACTTCTATTCGACATACCAGTCACCTTTCCGGGTCCTATTTGTGTATAAATTTGCTAACTTAAAGAAAGTAGAAAAAATGCAGTATGAGAAAATGAAAAGGGAAATTCCAGTATTCTATGTTGTTCCATGCATACAATACTTGAAACTATTGTATACTCAAGTTTTCCATCTACGTTCCACTTTATTGTCATATTACTTACTATGTCATTGTTCTATATTTCTGAAATTAGACGGGCATATGACGCCCGCGCGTATGCGCGGGCCACTTTGCTAGTTTACAAGAAAGTGAGTGGGAGTTCAGTTGCATTTCTAATACTATATGTGGATGACATATTGTTGATTGGAAATGATGTTACACTACTTGAAAGTGTAAAGTCTTATTTGAATAAGAGTTTTTCAATGAAAGACCTTGGAGAAGTTGCGTACATTTTAGGCATAAAGATCTATAGGGATAGGTCAAAGTGCCTAATAGGGCTTTCATAAAGTACATACCTTGACAAGGTTCTGAAGAAGTTCAGAATGGAAAATTCAAATAAGGGGTTCTTGCCAATGCAAGGAAAGGTTCTGAGTAAGACTCAGAGTCCTGTTGCGGCAGAAGATAGAGAGATAATGAACAATGTTCCTTATGCCTCTGCGATAGGCTCTATCATGTATGCCATGTTATGTACAAGACCAGATGTGTGCCATGCTGTAAGTTTGACTAGCAGGTACCAAAGTGATCCAGGAGTGGAACACTGGTCAGCTGTCAAGAATATCCTTAAGTATCTAAATAGAACTAAGGAAATGTTTCTCGTATATGGAGGTGACCAAGAGCTAGTCGTAAGGAGTTACGTCGATGCTAGTTGGGATACAGATCCGGATGATTCTAAATCTCAGTCCGGATACGTGTTTATTCTGAATGTGGCGCTGTGAGTTGGAGGAGTTCCAAGCAGAGCGTGGTGGCGAAATCTTCAACGGAAGCGGAGTATGTTGCGGCCTCGTCGGCAGCAAGTGAAGCAGTCTGGATGAAGGAGTTCCTCTCAGAGCTGAGCGTGGTTCCAAGTGCGTCAAGACCTCTGGCACTGTACTGTGATAATACAGGTGCAATAGCTCTTGCCAAGGACCCGACTTCACACAAGAATACCAAGCATATTAAGCGCCGCTATCACAATTTGCGTGAGAATGTCAAGGATGGTGACATAGAGATTTGCAAGGTGCATACGGATCTGAATGTGGCAGACCCGTTGACTAAACCTCTTCCACGAGCAAAACATGATCAACACCGAGAGGCCATGGGTGTTAGATTGCTACAAATGTAAACTAGATTATTGACTCTAGTGCAAGTGGGAGACTGTTGGAGATATGCCCAAGAGGCAATAATAAATGTTATTGATAATCATATTTCTCCGTTCATGATATGTTTAATTCCACGCTAGAATTGTATTAACCGGAAACAAATACATGTGTGGAATATAAACGGTAATGTGTCCCTAGTTTTTCCTCTTGTGACTAGTTCGTTTGATTAAGTGATGGTTAGATGTTTCCTAACCATGGATTTATGAATCACTTAATAAACGAAGTTTGTATCATGGGTGATGATATAATGGACAAGACTCAAATTAAATAGATGTCAAATATAGTTTCCTTAGACCATGAGATTATGTCACTCCCGCTTATCGGAGGAGTGCTTTGTGGACATCAAACGTCACTTCGTAACTGGGTGATTATAAAGGTGGCTTTCAGGTTCTCCGATGATAGGTTGTTGGGTGGCATGTTTCAAGACTAGGATTTGTTCGTCCAACAGTTGGATAGATATCTCTGGTCCCTCTCGGTAGTATAGCATCCAAACGCTTGCAAGCATATGACTAAGTAGCTAGTCATAAGGGATCCTATTCTATGGGAACGAGTAAAGATAACTTGTCGGTAACGAGATTAATCAGATATGGAGATATCAGTGGATTAAATCTCGGACAAGTAAAATATCGTGAAACAAAAGGAATCATATATGGATTAATTGAATCCCGGACATTGTGGTTCGACTAGTAAAGTACTTCGTCGAATATGTAGGAATTAATATGGGCATCCCGGTCCCGCTATTAATATGACATATTCACGAACCCGCAGAGTCACACACTTAACGTTCGATGTAGGTAGGGTTTGAGATAAATGATGGTGAGAACGAATATTGATTCGGAGTCCCGGATAGGATCCCAGACGTCACGAGGAGTTCCGGAGTGGTCCGGAGAATAAGATTCATGTAAGGAAAGTGGTTTCCGGAGGTTTAGAAAGGTTCGGGAATTTATCGGTAAAGTACCGGAAAGTTCTAGAAGGTTCTAGAGGGGTCTAGAAGTGGGGGCCCATAGGAGTATGGGGCCCACAAGGCATGAAGGGGTAGTGGGCTGGCCTAATGGGCCAGCCGCACCACACCCTCAATGGCGCACTCGGGCCAAGCTTCTAGAAGGGGGGGGCGGCCGAAACCCTAGGGGTTTCTTGGAGGCCAAGCCTCCCCCCAGCCGCCGGCCCTAGATGGGGTGGGGCGCAGCCCCTCCTTGGCCCCCTATATAAGGAGGGGTAGGGGAGGGGGTGCGGCACCCAAGGACCACCCCATAGGTGCCCTAGCCGCACCACCCCCAACCCTAGTCACCGCCTCCCTCCTCCTCCTCTCTCCCGATAGTCGCTTGGCGAAGCCCTGTCGGATCTCCACCATACACATCACGCCACCGTCATCGTGCTATTGATCTCAAGCCTCTCCACCACCTCTTGCGGGATCAAGAACGTGGAGTCTTCATCGAGCTGAATGTGTGGATATCTCGGAGGCATTGCTCGGGCGGCACTTGGACAATACATCTCCTCACGACTAGACGAGTCTAGTTGCGGGGATCGACTAGCCAACCCCCGCCTCTAAAAAGCACTCACGGTTTTCTTCGAGGGTGAGATTCGATCTCCTTGTTGCTACCAACCTCTCGTAGATCGGATCTAGATGTTGGGTTTATTCCGCTACCTTTGCGTAGGAAATTTTTTGTTTTCTATGCTGCGACCCTTCAAGAGCTTCATCATCTTCATGTGCCACTAGCATACATGTTGGTTGCAAGCTCGAAAGGTAGACGTCCTCACGCGTCATCGTAATAACCTGCAACATTAACGTTGCAGCACAGGGAATTTGGGTCAATACCTTGTGACAGGCCGGCAAGTGATACTTTGGTGGAATATAAAATGGCAAGTCTAAATCTATATACAAGTTTGGCTGGTGGAGTTAAAGGCTATTGCATAAAGCCAATTTTGTCCTACTTTTCATAAAGCTTTTTCATTTCTCAACTTTCTATAAGACGAACTGGCATGAAAACCAGTGTCTCTTCTACTCTTTTTCACCCATCAAATTTTATTTATGAAATTGGAATGAGGAGATTTTCCATCGACATCCTTGTCCAGCTGCTCAGAATTGTCCGTAACCGGGGACACGGTTAAGATCATAGTTTTACACTCTCGAGAGGTTGTGCACTTTCACCACGAGACTTCATCAACCCATTTTGTCCTTGACCTTCTTGAAGTGAAAAGGAAAGGTGAAGATGAAGATGAGACATTTGGGAAACAGTCCCCTGTTCGTCAGACAGACCCATACAAGACATTCATCCGCTGAGAACTGTCGGAATCAGGTTCCTAGAACTTACTTAGTCAAGGCAGAGCCATAATACCAAGTGGCTGCACTGGAAGCAATCTAAATTTGGAACGACTTAAATCTCTTTGTTCCTGGGTGGCCGTTCACAAGTGCACGTACTCAGGTACCCGCAGAACTGGGCCTGAGCAGCCACTCAACTTTAAACCACCAATAGAGCAAAACCAATTGCCACCCAGGTAGTTCATTAACTTAGTAGAGTTTTTATCCTTTCGCACTACAATAAACATTTCAGCATTGCAGTTCTAACTTCTACCAAGTGAATGGGTTCCTAAATCAACAGGAATAAAGGGAGGTATACTAAACAGGTCTGCATAGCAATATAGTAGTACACCTATCATGCATACTACTGAAATAGTCTACAATGCATATATAATAGAATAGTAGGTCTTTCATGAAAGGGTGTATGCACTTGCCTTTTGGAACTTGTCGTTGCTCACACACTCTTTTTCGACGTAGCTCATAGCTCTCCGTTCAATCTATACAATACAAACATATGGCAATAAGCAACAATACAACAATCCAAAGAAACAAACATAACAACAAACATGGATAGAAACAAACATATCTAGGTTGGTGGTCCAAGTTTCAATACATGATCCCATATGCAAAAAGAATCAATGCATTAGGTTTGGGGTTTGCCATTTGGTCAGGGGTTGGTCTGAAATCAAATTTGAACATTTCAAATTTGAATAGGTTGAAGGGTTGTTTCAAAGGTTGTAGGGATTGGTCTTGATCAAAGTGATCACACAAATGAGTTGGTCAAAAAGAGTTTTAAAACATTTTGAAACTATGGTTTGCAAAACATTAACATTTAAATGACCTTTGGCACACTTTCAATGTTTATGTTTCAAAAAGGAGGTAGATATGCATGGTTTTGGTCTCTCTGGACAGAGATAAATATTTGAATAAATTTTCTAAAAGAAAACAATTTAAAAGGATTTATAGAAATAAAACTATATCAGAAATACTCCAATTTGAGTCTCTGATTAAGAAATATTTTTAAAACTATAAAAAATTAATTATAACAGTGGGATCATGTCATGCATGTTCCAAGGTTTTCAGAAATATTTTATTTGCAAAATTTGGACTTATAGATTTAAAACTATGTCAAATTTATTCAAATGACTCATTTGAAATTTGAATAAATTTGGATTTGTCACACTGAAAACTAACAGTGCCAAAATATTCTAAAAGTCCAGAGCTTTTGAAAAAGATAAAATTTGTTAGATTTGGCCAAACGGTTTAAAAGTTATAAAGGTTTGAAGTTGCAGGGACTTTTCTATAAAACTGCCATTTAATTTTATTTCGGGAAAATCCCAGAAAAGGGATGGCCACGCGGCGGGCTGTGATTGGTCGGGCTCGGCTTGAGCTGGGCTTGAGCCGCGGCTACGGCTCGGCTAAGCCGTACCGGTTCGATCGGCTCGATCTAATCGAGGCCGTCGGTTCTCGATCTGACGGCGGAGAAGCTAGGGTTTTTACCCCGGCGGCGCGGTCACCGGCGATGGGCGGGGATGGCGGCGGCACGGCACGGACGTGGATGGCGACGGCACTCCGGTGAGGCTTGGGCTCGACGAAGACCACGATGAGATGCGAGACGACACGGCGAAGACGATGACGTCGGTGGCGACGGGAGGAGCGTCCTAGAGCGGCAGTTGGAGGTGACCGGAGGTGCGGCGGCGGATGGCGCGTTTGGGTCGACGACGAAATCGTCGTTTTGGCTGCACAAAAAATTAGAGGAAAGGGTCAGGAGGTGCGCAAGGTAGAGAGGAAGAGAGGAGGCAGGGGTTCGGGGCTGGGGATCACCGGGGTGGCCGGAATTGAAGAAAACACGGCGGCGGCCGCACAAACTCCGGCGAGCGAGATCCGCAGCCTGGAGGCACGATCCGAAGGGGAGAGAGGGGGTAAAGAGAGAGGGAGTCGAGGGCTATAAGGGGGAGGACTCGGGGTGGCTAATGGCGGCTTCAAACGTCCGCAATCAAAAGGGAAGCGGATCGGGCAGAAACTGCCGTGGAGGAGATTGAAGACGATGACATCATGCTGGCGTCATCAACATTTCTTTTTCTTTATTTTTCTGTTTTCTTTTATAACTTTTGATTTAGGCCTCCAAATCAAGTCAAATAAATTTGTAAAAATTTGTAAAATTCCAAATAGTCAAAATAGACATTTAGGAACTATTTTTGGCCAAAACAAAATTACCAAAATAACCTTTTGGTCAAATTTGCCTTACATGGCTATTTGGGAAATTTCCAAATTAAGGTTTATAAATATCCCAAAATATTTAATTAAAAACCAGAGGATAATATGAGTAATATCATTCAAAATGATAACTAATTTTCATATTAAAATAATTTAAGATAAAACAAAGCTTGGAAGAGTATTTAAATTATTTACACAAATGAAATAGGGTTTATAATATCCTCATATTATTTATTTTAAAACAATAAACCAAAGGGGGAAATACTACTTGAAAACTCCATCTAAATATTTTATTTCGAAGACTTTAAAATTGAGATTTGAAGATAAAGGAATATTTAATTTAAAATATTACTTTGAAGATGTCAAAACAATCTTCTATAAAAGCTTTTCTTAATTTTTGGAGACTTTATTTAATTAATAACAAAAGTTTTAAATTTTTGTGATTTTTAAAACATTCCAAAATTTGGGATGTTACATGTCGGCTCTCTCCCAAGTGGTTTCGTACCCAGGATGAGTTCGATGGTTGTTGCTTCGAAGCCTGGCGATGCAACAGTGGAGAAGGACCGGATCGCGTTTCATTTTTCTAACAAGGTGTAAAACGTGAGGAATGTGTTGTATTTCTAGCAGTGTTTAGCGTCCTCTATGTATTTGTCACCCTCCGCTTGGAATGAAGCTTCGGGGTCCTCTAGGCCCCTCTCATGTGCAAAATTAAATAGGGACATTTAATATATTGCCCTTAGAGGCTTGGTACTACTCAGTTTTGCCACTAGTTCCAAATGGTGCTCAGTTTTGCCACTACTTCTGTTGTAGCTGCTATGGCGAGGCCAAACGGCCAGACTGAAGCGGATTCCGTCTGGAGGCGTTAGTGAAGTGGGTCCGCATCTTACAAGTGGGACCCCCGTAGCGGTTTCTCTCCCCCGCTGCCTCTAAATAAAATGGGGCATACCATGCTCTCAAAGAACACAACCCATTCCTTCTTTCTTTCTCTCATCTCCTTCCAAAATGTGGAGCCTGCCTAGCCCGGAGAGCCCGTTCTCGCCGCTGTCGAACTCTGAGTTCTCGCCTTATACCATGGACGCCTACAGGGAGGAGGAGGAGGCGGAGATGGAGGCGGCGATAGAGGAGGAGAAGCGGTTCCGCGAGGAGCGCGGGTTGTCCGCCCTGCCCGACGAGATTGCGGCGGAGAAGCGGTTGCGCATGATGAAGGCGGAGAAGAAAGACGGCCACCGTGAGGCGGCGCATGAAGATCTTCCGCCGCAATCGCCGGTCTACGAGTACGGGGCATCGGAGTCCTCGGACGAGCCCTACTCGGACGAGGAGCGTGGGCCTTCTATCGTCGACCAACCACCCGCGGCCATCGACATCGAGATGGCCGAGGCCAATGTCATCAACGAGGACGACTCCGGCCACCAGGACGACTCTGACTCTGACGACGCCGACGATGCCGACTCCGACTCCGACTCGAACAACTCCGATGAGGACTCTGAGGGCTCCGACGGCTCCGAAGTCACGTCCTGAAGGCGCCGTGAAGAAGAAGTAGTTTTAGTTAATGTTTTCTAGGGTTTGTATATTTTTTCCTTTTGAACAATTGTAGGGTTTGTATCGAGTTAATCGAATTAATCGTACCGTTGCTATGTAAATTGTTTCTCTGATCGTTTGTTGTACATTTAATATGGTGATTGGATGTGACGGATAGGCTAGGCTAGGCTAGCAGTGAGGCAAAAGTTCTGCCACGCTTTCAATGGCCATGTCCATCCGTGCACGCCACATAGACGCAGGGTGGACTACCATCGGCATCCCACGCATGCATTCAATTTGCACGCAACGCCATGCACGAGCTGGAAGGCTCTCAGGTTTGTCTCGTCTGGTCATAAAGAGAAATATATCTCAAATTGATCAGAATCGACAATATGGTTCGGATTCTTAACGTACTTTCCTGATAGAAATGAATGGATAGGTGCCGCTCGTTCTACCATATGGTCAATCCACATAAATGAAACCACAATCCACATGAATGGATAGGTGCGGCGATAGAGGAGGAGAAGCGGTTCCGCGAGGAGCACAATGGTGGCAAGAAGCACAAGAAGCACAAGGAGCACAGTGATTGAGTTGGAACCAAGTAGAATTTATGAAACATTATGAATGATGTTGTATTACTCTGAGACCTTTTGGGGTTTCTCTGAGACCTAGGCAAGTGACGATTGGCCGAGTTAATCACTCCTAAATCAGGTAATTAATTAGGAAAAACCAATAAGGTCTAATCGGAAGTGCATGCATTGGCCTAATTAAATAGACCATTGGCTAAATCGCATGTAGATTGGGGAGAGGAAGTGGTTGGGTGCATTTCTAGGAGATCATTAATGCTAATTGCGCCTAACTCTTGATAAAATCTGATTTTGGTATTGTGTCTAATAAACCGAGATGGAGGGAGTATGTTGAATGATGTTGGACCTATGCTACAACTATGTTTTAATGTTGTTTGGATGATGATGGTACATGATTTGAGCAAGTCGTGTCAAAATGAGGGCCAAATGGGTGAGTGATTGAAATATGTGAACCAAACTTCAAATTTGATCCAACTTAAAAATTGACATGCTATTTAGATGTTGCAATGCTTTCCATACTATGGTGAACTTGCTTGTTCTAACTTGGTCATCAATCCGAGTCCTTTTGCGAAGTAAACTCACATTCATGAAAAATGTTCTAAAAAAGAGCTACAAAGGTAGGGTAAATGCCCTCATTTCTAAGCAAGGTTTTTTTCGACCTTGTCTAAATCAGCCAAATAACTTATCTACACATCTATTCCATATATATAGACTATGTGCGTTGGTTTTTCATTTTTTTGATTTTTTTGAATTTTTTATGCTCATGTGAATGGGACGGAGTTTGAGATGCCAAGATGCATTAATTTTCATCTGACTGTATGTAGAACTTGTTTATCAACTTGAATCGTTAGTATACGACATTATAAGACTATGTGCGTTGGTTTTTCATTTTTTTGAATTTTTATGCTCATTTGAATGCGACGGAGTTTGAGATTGGGCGATATGAGCCAAGATGCATTAATTTTCGTCTGAATGTATGTAGACCTTGTTTATCAACTTGAATCGTTAGTATATGACATTATAAGACTATGTACGTTGGGTTTTCATTTTTTTTGATTTTTTTGAAATTTTTATGCTCATTTCAATTTTGGTCAAACCTAAGTTTGACCAACATTTAAATAAGTCTGAAACATGAAAATGAAAAACTAAGCCTGGATCCTTCTTAGTCACTCCAAAATGAAGCTTTGGTGAGGTTTTACAAAATTTCATTATCCAAATCCAAAACCACTTCTCCTCAATTTGAGTTGAACTCTCTGCAACATCGATCGCGGTAAGTCATTTGTGTGAAGGTTTTCTTATGCAAATACACATAGACCAAGTTTATTATTTTATATCGTGACTATGTCACATAATACGAAAATGTGCGATGGTTTCACATTTTTACGATTTTTTTGAATTATTTGTGCTCATTTTAATGTTTGGTCAAACCTCACAAAAAAACGTTGATCGAGTCAAAATCCAAGTTTTATATTTTTTTATAGCAACTCTGTTGTATAATACGACAATGTGCGAAAGTTTTATATTTTTTTGATTTTTTAATTAGTTATGCTCAACCCTAGCTCAGAGAAACCCTAACCCTAAACCCCGAAAACCCTGAAATCCCTAACCCTAAACCCTGGAAACCCCATCCGAAACCCCTCCCGCTTCCGAACCGTTGATCGCTGGTGAGTGAACGGTTGGGATCAGACATGCCGATCCGCGTGTGCGCAGGTGACGCACCGATCCGCGTGTGCGCTCGTTCTGCAATTTGATTGGCTCGTGGGCATGTGATGCGCTGATTGGCTGGATAGATGGGGTTTGGATCGGCCCGCTGGTTCGATCTAAGCCGTTCAATAAGATCCGGCGACCTAGAATGACGCGGTGCATGGAACAAGCATACGCGCGTCTGACTTCGTGTCCTTCGTGTGTTCTCGCCTCGACGCAGCCGCCCGTTGCATGCATGACCAGTCGCAGCTCTGCTCGCGCCGCCGCCTACGTCGCATCAAAGCAATTTACAGCGTGTTTAGTCCCACCTCGCTAGTTCATAGCGTGTACCACCAGTTTATAAGCCCCGAATGTGGCACCCCTACCAGTGGATCAACAAATATTGGTGTCCTATATCCTAAATATAGGACACTAATATCTGGTTAATCCTCTTTTTCAACTTATAAAATAATTGAAAATCATTTCATTTTTTCAACCTTGATATCTCACGGCCTTCTTTTTCGAGCTCTGATTAATCCTCTTTTTCAACTTATAAAAAATAGAAAATCATGTCCTTGGTAAATCTAAATCTATGAGCACAACTAAGTGAGCACACGAGTCTATGACCCACCTATCGGAATGTCGGGGGGGAGCCCCCGAGTGGGGTCAATGTGGTAAAATAAGGATAACTCGGAGTTGACCGAGTCAACGGAAACCGACATATCGTACTGTCTTATTCGGATTTGTCCGAGTCAGGTCAAACCGACATAGCCTTATGTCGGATCGTGTTATTATATGTCGGACTATCCTTCGTTGTTCTTATGTGCAGGAGGGAGTAAACCGAGTTACCAGCTTAAGGCACACTTAAGCCGGATGGGGTCATCTCGGACGGTGGTCCAAGCTCCTTGGGACACGGAGCGAAACAAGGGCGGCGGCGTGCTGCAAGTGGACGGCGTGCCAAGCCTCGGCCACGCCTCTGACGCGGGCGGCGCGGCACAGTGGCTCTAAGCCTAGGCTTGGGCGTGCTGTCGGGTGCAGCGGCGACCGTGGCGACCAGCGCTGCCACGGTCTGGGCATGGCACAGCGGCGCCCGTGCCGGCCGGAGACCAAGGAGTGTGGCGCCAGTAGCATTGTTTTACACTGTAACCCTGGGTTTCCCTATATAAGGGGTACCAGGGGCTCCTCTTACAGGGACGATCCCCAAGCGATAGGCAGAGACGCTGAGCAAGTACTTAGCATTTCCTGGGAGCTAGAGGAGAGCCAGAGAGCTGTTCTGAGACTCGGTTGAGGCTTAGATAGCGCAGTTCTTCGCATACAGCTCGAGGAGCACTCTTGTAACTAGTTGTAACCCACATCTAAAGCAAGCAGCAAGCAGGAGTAGGGGTGTTATCTCCTCACGAGAGCCCCGAACCTGGGTAAATCGCGTGTGTGAGTGTGAGTGTGTGTGTGTGTTCGTGTCTGTACGCCGTGCGTGCAAGCCCTCCCCGGTACCTCCAGCGTCCAACCGGCCCCACATCAAGCCTATATGGCATCTGCCGTGACACCACCACGACAGTTGGCGCCCACCGTGGGGCCAGCAGCGGCGCTGGCTGGTGTGTTCATCCGGACGGGTTCCTTCACCGAGTCGGGTGAGCGCGTTCTCTGTGGCCTTGTCCATAGGTTCGGCTCGCTCAACGTCGTCAGCGACAACGCCGGCTGTTTCGGCAGCAGGCCGCTACCCCGGAACGGCTGCCTCATCGAGTTCGGCTCCCTCACCGTCTACGTCGCCACCGAGGTTCCCTGCTTGTTTCCCGAAAGGGTGCAGGTTGCAGCGGATCCCCCCGCTGTGTGCGCAGCTCGCGGCCGACGTATCGCCCGTCCCGCTGCTAGCTGTGCAGAGGTCATGATGACCGCCCCGGTGGTTGATGCCGAGGTCAGCACCAGAACTGCCAGGACGGCGCGCCCGCCGCTGGAGAGGCCGGAGAATCGTCCGGAGCAGGCCGGTACATCTGCTGTGCCGGTGACGCCGAGTCCTCTTCAGGGCGCGATCGAGAAGCTGACGACTCCAGTGGCTCCAAGCGCAGATGTTGTTCTAACTCAGGCGGAGTTGGAGCAGCAGCGCCAGGAGATACTCCGAGAGGCCCAGGAGGTGGCCCGAGTTAAGCAGGACTTCGACATATCTCTCCGTGAGTACAATATCGCTCATGGTTTTACGCCGGTAGCCAACCCGGTTAGTCGCATAAATGAGGTACGTGCTAGAGGTAGAGACCTCAATGCCGAGATAGCTAGAGATGGTAGGGCTAGATCCGGTAAAACTGCTAGTCATGTGTCGGCAGGCCGGCCGAAATATAGTACCCCGGGCAAGAATCTTAGAGCTGCTGAGGCTGCTATAGCTGAGTTACATAATTTATCCGGTGAAGCTCGTAGTAGGCAGCAGGACCGAGTTAATGAGTTGGTAGCTGTAGCCAACAGGCAGAATGAGGCATACCGGAATGCAAATCCGGGTGTAGGAGGATCCGGGTACCTTTACTCGGGTGGAAATGCTGGAGGAGCGTCCAAGGGACAGGCCTCTTCGCCGTATGTCGGCCCAAGCCGTGGCCAGAGTGTGAACTCTGGCAAGAACAAACAGTTGCAGGCGTATGATCCGGTATATGCCGGAAAGCAGAAGGCTGCCCAAGGCGATGTCGGCCAGGGAGGCCCAGGACCCGTTCAGGGCAGGCAAGAGGCCAACCGGGTCAATCCGGTGAATCCGGGTCAGCCACCTCGGTATCCGGCACCCATTCCACCTCGTCACCAAGCGGGTGCCGGATATGCCGAGCCGGCCGCTGACCGGTACGACGACGGTTACTCGGCCATGGAGCGTGCCGGGTACACAAGATACAGAGATCTGGCGACCGAGGGTGCACTCGGTGCTAGGCTGGGAGCTCGCCAGTTACCAGCTCATGATGTACGCAACAAGCTGGACAGAATCTATCTGTCTGAATTGCTGGAGGAGCAAGGTCCACCGGGTCCTGCATGCTTTGGACCCCGGATCATGAAGCAGGCACCGGTGCCGAATTTCCAGCTCCCCCGGGGTGCAAAGACCTATGACGGCAGCACCAAGCCGGAGGACTGGCTGACAGACTATGTCACCGCTGTGCACATTGCCGGCGGAAGTCGCAGATGGGCAGTGCGGTATGTGCCGCAAATGCTAGAGGGACCAGCCCGAATCTGGCTGAATAACCTGGAGGAGAACAGCATTGACTGCTGGCTCGACTTCTCCGACGCTTTCGTCAGCAACTTCTCCAGCACTTACAAGAGGCCGAATCGACCTCAGCAGCTGTCCATGTGTCGGCAGCGAGAAGACGAGACAGACCGGGAATACCTGACTCGGTGGAGCACGATCCGGAACTCCTGTGAAGGAGTGATTGAATCACAAGCCATTGCGTGGTTTGCGCAAGGATGCCGACATGGCTCCATGCTTTGGCAGAGACTCCAGAGGGAGATGCCGGCCACCTTGGCCGAGACAATGTCAATTGCTGACAGCTATGCACTCGGTGACCCGACACAGCCATTGTTGACCCAGGTTGATGTGGGCAGGAGGTATCCTGCTCAAGACCGAGATAGATCAAGCCGGCGTAATGATCGCCCGGATAGCCGAAACAAGAGAAGAGACGACCGACCGGATTACCGATACGGATCGGACCAGGTCGCAGCCGTCGACCAAGATCAAGCGGGTGCCGGCAGCAGCCAGCGCCAGAAGAATGAGGGTCCTGCTTGGGGCCAGAACTCGGAAGGAAGAAAGCCGTGGAACGGCGAGAGGAAGCCGTGGAACGGCGAGAGAAAGCCGTGGAACGGAGAAAGGAAGCCATGGAGTGGCAACAAGAAACAGTTGGATGATCAGGAGAGGTACATCTACGAGAAGATGCTGGATGGCCCTTGCTGCTTTCACACCCGACACCCCAGCAAACCGGCGCAACACTCGACTCGCGACTGCGACCGGCACAAGAATCAGTCAGCGGCTACTGGTCCGACACCGAGACCCGCACCTCTGACAGGTGCAAATGCTCAACCCCTGAATGCACAGCCAAGGCAGGAGGACGTCAACCAGGTAGCAAACAACAACAATAACAATTACAACGGCAATGCTGGCCCGAGTAGACAGAATCAGTACCGAGAGCCTCACCAGAGTTACATGGTCTTTGTGACCGAACCCAACGACAAGCAGAGTCAGCACAGGCGTGCGATGGAGGTAAATGCTGTTATGCCGGCAGTGCCGAAGTTCATGTACTGGTCTGAGGATCAGATCAGTTGGAGTATCAAGGACCATCCCAAGGTCATGCCGAATCCCGGAGGTTATGCTCTGGTGGTGGATCCGACATTCGTCGGACCCAGCATTAATGTCAGGTTCACCCGGGTCCTTGTGGACAACGGGAGCAGCATCAATATTATGTACCGAGATACTATGGTCAAGCTCGGTATAACCGAGAACATGATGCAGCCAAGCAGAACCACCTTTCATGGTATTGTGCCGGGTGTTTCGCATGCACCAATGGGCACAGTGTGGGTTGACGTTGCCTTCGGCGACAAAAGCAATAGCAGAACCGAGAGTCTGCTGTTCGAGGTTGTGGACCTCGAAAGCTGTCGATGGTTTAGATCAACGGTGAGAATACGGGACTATGTACGCGTGGGCATCGTCGATGTGGGTTAGTAGACGAACGACACGGGAGACAAGATTTATACAGCTTCGGGGCCCGGGAAACATCATCCGGTAATACCCCTACGTGCTGTTTGTGGCTAGGTCTTATTCCTCTCATGGTGGAAGTCGCCGATGAGGCGGCTCCTCTTGTCTAGATCTGTCGGGCTCTGTCCCGGTTGTGTTGGGTCTGTCGGGTCTGTCTTGAGCCTTGCCTCTTGGTGCGCCTTGCCCCTCCTTATAAAGGTGGAGGAGGCCGGCTTACAAGTAGAGTCCTCTTAGGACTCGGCTAATCTAATACAAGTCGGTAAGTGAGTCCTTGTCCTACTTTGATTGGAGTTGGCCTGCTGGGCTTCCTCCTGATGGGCCACGTTTAATACTCATTGCGGGTACCCGTGTCCCATACCCACGACAGTAGCCCCCGAGCCTTTTCGGGTGACTCGCAGAGTCATGCGGAAGGTCTTGATTTGAAGAAATGGGACACAGAGTCCGTGCCGGGTTCTTTGCCGGCTTGTTGATGTAGAGCTTTGCCGAGTTGTAGATGTAGATGTTGCTGAGTCGTCGTTGATGAGTCATCGAGTAGACGTTGCCGAGTCGTCGATGCCGACTTCCCCGGTCGAGTTGTCGATGCCGGACTTATCCGGTCGACTTGTCGATGCCGGCTTCTCCTGCCGACTTGTTTATGCCGGCTTTCTTCTGCTGACTTGTTAATGCCGCTTCTTCTGCCGACTTGTTTTGAAGTGACTCAGAATTTTTTTTTCGAGTCCTTTTGACGAGTGTGTGACTTTGCTTGAATTATATACACCGGTACATATGTAGCCCCCGAGTGCCGGGTCGTTTGCCTGCGACGACTCGGGACTCCTTGATGTATAACTCATTTTCTTGAGCTTTTAACGGTCTAGCCCCCGAGTACCGGGTTGTTTGCCTGCAGCAACTCGGGACTCCTTTTGAGGTACCTGAAATAAAATTATGTATGCATTATACCGTTCATAACGTATGAAAAGAATTAAATAAATATTACAACGATTTGATTTATTTGTCTTCAAGTGATTAATCGTTCGACTTGTCTAAGTAGGCCTTTCGCGGCGACTTCTTTCATGCAATATGATTTGCTCTGTCGACAAAGGCCTCTGTGCTTCAGAGTCGATCTGGCTTTATTCATACGCACTACTTGGTCTATTGCGTTTCGCATCTGACTTAGCAAATAAACGAACGTCCATCTCCTGAGCCAGGATACCTATGTTTGGACCGCGCATCTGGCAGCTTGTCCCTCTTGGCAACCATAACTCAGAAGAATTAATAGCCCCCGAGATTGACTCAAAGGTAGCAGATTTATTTTAATTTAATTGACCTGAAAAATATAAATACGAAATTTAAATAAAAAGATGACTTAGCTGTTTATTTTCCGTAGCAGATGCCGCTCAGAAGCCGCGGACCGCCAGTCGCCTTGGTGGAAGTCGGCATAGCCGAGTTGTCCTGGCGGAAGTCGGAGATGGTCGGCCGGCGCACGCTTGCACTAGCCTGGGCTACTTCCTTTTTTCCTTCACGTAATGTCCATGTAATAGCAAAGCTAGCCTCCTCATTGATTTTTTTTTCTTTGACTTGTACGAGTACTACTAGTAGTAGCATTATCCGGCTGTCTTCTTTTTCTTTCCTTTTTTAATTCCTTGCCTCGATCCTCGTGCGGGTAAGACAGATGCTCTTTCCCTTACGTGAGCTGTTTTTCTCTTTCCTCTCTCTGGATTTGATCCATCAGCAGAATCGGTCGGCTTTGAAACCCAAAGCCCTGTCGGACTCGTACTCGTACGCCCGCACGGAAGCGAAGATGATGTAGTAACTAGGCTGGCGGCGGAATCCTGCCAGCACGGCACGCCATGATGTATAAGACGCCGATGTATTCCATGCTGTCGGATAATCTTCCGTCCAGCAGATTAGGCGCAAGGACAGTGCTGATGTTGAGTCCCTGCGTCTGCGTTGATGAAGATCTTGATGCGTTCGAGTCGCTTGACCGACCCGGTGATAAATTCGTCGTCGTCGGTGATGAAGATTGGACCCATCGAGTTGTGAATCCACGCGCACTTAGCCCCACGGTGGGCGCCAATGTCGATGGTTTAGATCAACGGTGAGAATACGGGACTATGTACGCGCGGGCATCGTCGATGTGGGTTAGTAGACGAACGACACGGGAGACAAGATTTATACAGCTTCGGGGCCCGGGAAACATCATCCGGTAATACCCCTACGTGCTGTTTGTGGCTAGGTCTTATTCCTCTCATGGTGGAAGTCGCCGATGAGGCGGCTCCTCTTGTCTAGATCTATCGGGTTCTGTCCCGGTTGTGATGGGTCTGTCGGGTCTGTCTTGAGCCTTGCCTCTGGTGCGCCTTGCCCCTCCTTATAAAGGTGGAGGAGGCCGGCTTACAGGTAGAGTTCCTCTTAGGACTCGGCTAATCTAATACAAGTCGGTAAGTGAGTCCTTGTCCTACTTTGATTGGAGTTGGCCTGCTGGGCTTCCTCCTGATGGGCCACGTTTAATACTCATGCGGGTACCCGTGTCCCATACCCACGACAAAAAGCCCTTATCATGCCTTACTCGGTAGGCCAGCGCTCGCCAAGTTCATGGCGTCCACTTCATGTGGCCTACCTGAAGATGAAGATGCCGGGTCCGAATGGTGTCATCACTATCTCGGGTGACTACAAGCGTTCCATGGAGTGTGCCTCTGCCGGAATCTATGCTGGCCGAGTCACTTGTGATCGCTGCCGAGAAGAAGAGAATCCATGAGGTGGTGCTCTGGCCCAATCTGCTCAGCTCGGTTATACCGAGTCCGGCCAACCCGCAAGCAGACTGCAACCTTCCAGGCAGCGAAGGAGTCCAAGAAAGTGGGCATCGACGAGTCCTAACCCGGATCCATACCGTCATCATCGGTGCCGGGCTGGACAGCAAATAGGAAAGCGAGCCTCATCCACTTCCTCCGTGAGAAATCGGGATATCTTCGCATGGTCCAGTCAGGACTTGCTGGGTGTTCCGAGGGAGTTGGCTGAGCATTCTCTGCATGTCAGGCCAGATGCTAGGCCTGTGAAGCAACCGACACGGCGTCTTGCCGAAGGAAGAAGGAAGGCTGTGGGTGACGAGTTAGCCAAGTTACTCGCAGCAAATGCTGTCGTCGAGGTGAAATACCCGGATTGGTGGCTAACCCAGTCCTGGTAGAAAAGAAGAAAGAAGAACCGGATGCTGCCACTGTCTGGCGCATGTGTGTCGACTACACACACTGAACAAGGCATGTCCTAAAGATCCATTCCCGCTGCCTCGGATCGATCAGGTGATCGACTCCACAGCCGGGTTGTGAGCTGTTATCATTTGTAGATGCGTACTCTGGTTTCCATCAGATACCACTTAATCCTGATGATCAAATAAAGACTGCTTTTATCACCCCGTACGGGGCTTATTGCTATCGTGTCATGTGTTTCGTTTTAAGAAATGCTGGTGCCACTTATCAGCGCTGTATGCAAAAATGCTTGCATGACCAGATAGGTAAAAATGTGCAGGTGTATGTCGACGACATAGTTATTAAAACTAAAGAAAAACGCACTCTGCTGGATGATCTCAAAGAGACATTCGCGAACCTAAGAAAGTTCCGACTTAAACTTAATCCGGATAAGTGTACATTCGGTGTACCAGCAGGAAAGTTACTCGGTTTCCTCGTATCAAGCCGGGGTATCGAGGCGAACCCGACTAAGATCCGGGCGATAGAAAAAATGAAGTTGCCAAGATGCCTCCGAGATGTCCAGAAATTCACCGGGTGCCTGGCATCTCTGAGTCGTTTCTTAGGTCGGTTGGGAGAAAAGGCCTTGCCCTTATACCAACTGATGAAGAAATCAGACAGGTTCAGCTGGACTCCGCAAGCGGATTCGGCGTTTCATGAGTTAAAAGTAATGTTGGCAACTGCGCCGATATTGGCTTCGCCACTACCGAGTGAGCCCATGCTGCTCTACGTTGCGGCCACTAACCGAGTCGTTAGTGTCGTAGTAGTGGTGGAGCGAGAAGAACAAGGAGCTACCGTGCAGAGGCCGGTATATTATTTGAGTGAGGTGCTCTCCACATCAAAGCAAAACTACCCTCACTATCAAAAAATGACTTACGGCGTCTATATGGCGGCCAAAAAACTAAAGCATTACTTCCAGGAGCATCCCATAACCGTCGTGAGTGCGGCCCCTGTGTCGGAAATCATAGGTAACAAAGATGCCACTGGCCGAGTCGCCAAATGGGCTATTGAGCTTGCAGCTTATGCGCCGCAGTATGCCAGAAGAGATACCATCAAATCTCAAGCGGTGGCCGAGTTCCTTGTGGACTGGGCCGAGATGGAGTATGAGCCGTCCCTGCCGGACTCCAACTATTGGAGAATGCATTTTGACGGGTCCAAGGTAAAGGAGGGCCTGGGAGCTGGTGTAGTTCTCACCTCACCAAAGCGAGATCAACTGAAATATGTGTTGCAAGTTCACTTCGCTGCTTCCAACAATGTCGCCGAGTATGAAGCACTGATTCATGGACTCAAAGTGGCCAAAGAAATTGGAATCCGCCGAATCATCTGTTTATGGCGACTCGGACCTGGTGATCCAGCAAACATCGGGCAACTGGGATGCCCTAGATGCCAACATGGCGGCATACCGGTTCCATGTCCAGAAAATTTCGGGATTCTTTGATGGGTGCGAATTCACGCACATTCGGCGGACAGATAATGAGAGTGCAGACATGTTGTCCAAAATTGGGTCATATCGGCAAGCCATTCCGCCCGGAGTGTCACTGGAGCATCTTCACAAGCCATCAATCAAGCCTTCACCCGAATCAGAATCGATATTCATCCCGGGTAATCCAGAGCTCGGTATCATCCCGATGGATGTAGACGTCGGAAGCAAGTTGCAGGACTCGGGGACTGCTGCACAGGACCCGGGGACTTCCATGGAGATTGAGTACATTCAGCAGGACTCGGCGACCACGCTGGAGAATTGGAAAGCTGCCTGGCGGAACTCGGGGACTCCTTGGGAAGACTCGGGGACTCACCAGCTTATGTCGGGTATGGTGATGTCGGTTGATGCAATGGAAATCGACGAGCCTGTACTCGGCACTCGCCCTGTACCGGCATGGGCACAGCCCATCATGACCTTCATGTTGGATGGTACTCTACCGAGTGATGAGGTCTCGGCCAGACAAATCCAAAGGCGATCCAAATCCTTCACAATCATCAATCAAGAGCTGTACAAGAGAAGTGTGACCACTGTGCTTCAGCGCTGTGTCGAGCCAGAAGAGGGAGAAAGAATCCTCCGAGATATCCACCAGGGGGAGTGCGGTCATCACGCCTCTTCCCGAGCTATAGTGGCTAAAGCATTCCGATACGGATTCTACTGGCCCAGCGCTTTGCAACAAGCAGAAGATATCGTCCGGAAGTGTGAAGGATGTCAGAGGTTTGCTCACAAGATCCATATGCCGGCATCAGCTCTTAAGACTATCCCTATCACTTGGCCATTCGCAGTATGGTGTCTGGATATGGTGGGACCATTTAAACCAGCCCGAGGTAACATGACTCACATCCTGGTGATGGTGGACAAGTTCACCAAGTGGATCGAGGTAAAGCCAATCAGAAAGTGCGACGGCCGCACAGCCGTGTCATTCCTAAAGGATATTATCCTAAGGTATGGGCACCCGCACAGCATTATCACGGATAATGGCACCAATTTCGCCGAGGGAGCCTTTGCTCGGTTTTGCCAGGAAAAAAGAATCCGGCTAGACTCTGGCCTCGGTTGCGCATCCGCAGTCCAATGGACAAGTGGAAAGATCAAATGCCTTAATCTTATCCGGCATCAAACCCCGGTTGATTGAGCCACTGTTGCGTGCTCCGGGTTGTTGGCTGGATGAGATTCCGGCAGTACTATGGAGTCTGCGGACCACGCCGAATCGGTCCACTGGCTACACGCCATTTTTCCTGGTTTATGGAGCAGAAGCGGTTCTGCCAACCGACATAGAGCATGACTCGCCGAGAGTAGCATTGTATACCGAGTCAGAGGCAAAGGAGGCCCGAGAAAATGATGTTGATCTGCTCGAGGAAGCAAGAGAGCTGGCATTGTCCAAGTCGGCAATATATCAGCAAAATCTCCGACGTTATCATAACCGGAAAGTGAATCCTCGCAAATTCCAAGAAGGAGACTTGGTGCTCAGGCTGGTACAGCGCACCGCCGGAATGCACAAACTCTCACCTCCTTGGGAAGGGCCGTTTATTGTGAGCAAAGCTTTGAACAACGATGCATACTATCTTATTGATGCTCAGGCACAGGTGAAGAACCGAATGGATAGATCCGGAGAGGAAACCAAGCGACCTTGGAATGTAGCTCTTCTTCGCCCATTTTACTCTTAAGGACTCGCTGTATGTATCTCGAAACTTTGAAATGAAATGTCGGCACTCCGAGATGAAACTCGGGGACTGCCTTGCTATGAATCTTGTGTTGTATGCTTGTTTATGTCTGTTTCCTTTATGTCGGGTGGCTCCAAAAATCGTGCCTCCAGGTTTGCAAGTATTGTATGCTATGTTTTTGTAATTTTGTGACCCGGATGCCAAGAAACCCATCGAGGTAGGCAAGGGCTGAGATTGCAAGGGATAGTAAACAAGAAAACAGACCCGGGGACTCGGTCCAGGGCGATTCGGTTTTCTTTTCTGCTTTATGTCGGATGGCTCTAGACCATGTTTCAAAGTTTTGAGTATTGTATGCTATGTATTGTGATTTTGTGACCCGAATGCCAAGAAACCCATCGAGGTAGGCAAGGGCTGAGATTGCAAGAAGTAGTACACAAGAAAACGAACTCGGGGACTCGGCTCAAGTGCGATTCGGCACAAGTTGTTTAGTTCTTAATTTTTATGTCGGATGATTATGAGCTTTGACTCAAAGTTCATTAGTATTGTATGCCGTATCTCGGATATTTTGTGACTCGACTGCCAAGAAACCCATCGAGGTAGGCAAGAGCAGAGGTTGCTAAGTATGGTAAACAAGAAAACGAGCTCGGGGACTCGGTTCAGAATGATTCGGCATACTAAGTAAAACATGCTAAAAATGTGCAAAGTAAACGAACCAAGTACCAAGCATGAAAGCTAAAGGTTTATATTACNACCCGGGACAAAGCTGTGCACTGGGGCGTACTGGATGAGCGAGTGAGCCAGCTCTTGGCGGCGTTGGATGTGTTCCGGGTCAGAGAGCCACCTGGACCCGTCCCGCACCGTCTTCAGCATGTCGAGGTCAAGCTCCTCGTACCAAGATAGCACATATGTTAGTGCTTCATCTGCTCCGACTCGGGCGGCGGACGATCGCCAATCGTCGAGTCTGTCCTCGGAGGCCAACAGGCATGTGGCCAGTTCATCCACAAGCAAAGGGGCCTCGCACCCGGGCCAGAGTACGTTGTAGGCTCGGATGGCAGCGGTGAGGAGGTTCATCCCGATTAGCCTCATTGGGACCAAGCGAGCCTTCAGAGCCGCCAAGTGGGCATCCATATCCCACTCGGCCGAGATAGGGCCCCCTTGGATCTTCTCGAACCGTTGCTCGGCAGCGCCCTTGTCCGCGGCAGCCTTGGTGTGGGGGAAGCGCTCTGAGTAAGGAATGGCTAACGCCACAAGGTGTTATTTGAGAAGAAAAATAGTAGATTGAGTAAAGGCAGAAGGGAAGGTAGCTTACTGTCCATCTCGGCGTTAATTTTGGAGATATCCACCAGCCACTGTGCAATCTTGGCTTTCAGATCTCGGAGCTCGCTCGCAGCCGAGGTTACCTCTGATTTGGACTCTGCAAGGGATGCCTGGAGCTTCCGAGTCTCCTCTTCTCGGAGCTGTTTCTCGGCAGCGGCAGTCTTTTCTGACTCGGCGGCTTCACCCCGAGTTTTCTCCAGCTCGGCCTTTAGCCGGGATATCTCCTCCTGCTCCTTCTTCAGCTCGGCCTGGTGCGCAAGCTCGCGCTCCTTATGTGCGGCTGCGCCGAAGTAAACTGATGTCAGAAGAAGAGAATTGATGCAAGTATAAATTCGAAGACAAAAATATGGCTTACACTCGATTTCCGAGATCCGTTTCTCCAAGCTTTCGGCCTTGAGCGCCGAATCCGATACCTGGTCCAACTTGGCCCGGAGCAGCTTGAACTTATCAGAAAGCACCTTATGCTCCAGCAGCAGCTTGCGGTGCAGTTGTGTGCGCTTGGTCATGCAAGCCTGAAAAGAAGGAAAGTCAGTATTATTAATGAAGATTCAGGCCGAGTTACCCTCACTCGACCGAGTCATCTTTACTCGGCCGAGTTTCAGTCACTCGACCCGAATCTCGGGGACTGGAAAGGGATAGTATATACATTTAACAAGTAAACCGAGTTATATCTGCTCGGCACAACTTACCGCAGCTGCTTGGTCGGCTGCAAGAAGGGCGGTTTTGGCTGCAGCCATCTTTTGGGCCACCAGGCTCGGCCCCGCCGGGTGTTCCGAGACAATCTGGCCTGTTGGTGCCTTTGAGCTCACTTCGCTCATGTCGGCGGCATTCCAGTCCATATGATAGTGCTCGA
This sequence comes from Puccinellia tenuiflora, assembly GCA_012064385.1. Taxonomy (NCBI): domain Eukaryota; kingdom Viridiplantae; phylum Streptophyta; class Magnoliopsida; order Poales; family Poaceae; genus Puccinellia; species Puccinellia tenuiflora. Next base: position 57,565 of record QRDG01001795.1, on the reverse strand, counting down.
GGGAGCCCAGGCTTTTCCCGCTAAGTGTTCGCAGTGGCGCGAACCCCCAGCTGGTGGTTTGGATGCTGCCGGATGTCGCTGCTCCGGTGCTTGGTGGCACAATCAGTCGCCGTTCCGGGTTCGCCGACACAGACGTCGCCGGTGCCTTTTCTGCCGATTCCCCAGTAGCAGGAACTGGGGTCTTAAATGTTTGTGGCTGCGGCTGCGGCTGTGCCGGAGGCGGTGTTGGCTTGGCCGTGGATGTTGATTTGGATTTTGAGGGCGAGGGCTGCGACTTATGTTTTGGCGGCTGCGGTGCTGCTGGAGCTGCTTTTTGCTTCTTCTTCTGGTGCTGCTGTGATGGATGCGGCGGAGCTTGTTGCTGCTGAGGTTGCTGTTGTTGTTGTTGTTGTTGCGGCCGAGTCTGTTGCTCTGGTTGCTGCTGCTCTGGCTGCTGCAGTTGACTCGGCTGTGCCGAGTCCGCTTGGATCTCGGGAGCCGAAGAGCTGGTCCCGAGATAAATTACCTCAGGCGCTGCAGTTGCGGCCCTGACCGAGTCTTCAGTTCCGGCTCCGGATCCCGGAGCCGAGATGTCCGCAACCGGACTCATCCTCGTTGGACTCGGAACCCGAGTATCGTCGGGCCGAGGTGGCGTCGGTGTCCTTGATGGGATCCGGTCGGTAGACCCAGAAGTGGGGGCCTTCGTCTTCAGAGGGGCCGCGCTGGAAAATCAGGATAGCAATGTATGTTGTCAAAAGGATGAGTACAGAAAGAGCAAGTTCAGTCAAATGCACAAAGTATATGTCGGCAAGAGGGGAACTTACCCCTTAGTGACGGGGCGCTGGCGCTTCGCCGCCACCTTAACTCGTTGCTTCTTGGGCGCGGGACCAGAGGTCCCGGAAGTCCCGGCGTCTGTGGGTGCGGCCGCTGCTGCTGGACGTTTCCGAGCTACGCCCTTGGGCCCCGTGGCGAGCGGCGCCACCTCAACCACCTCGTCCGAGTCAGCTGAGTTCGGAGACAGCGGATATGAATATGAAATGGGGAGAGGATCATACACCTCGGAAACCCGACAGGCGTCGCCTTCATCTTCAGACCAATTTCGGATGGAGGAAGCGCGAGTCTTACCCGTGGCAGAGGATAGGCTGGCGTCCGGGATGGGCATGTTGTCCTCGTCATCCGGGTCTTCCGAGTCAGCCTCGACCCGGTCTTGACCCCAGTGGGCAGAGGGGTCTTTTCCGTCCTCCGTCCACTGACGATCGAATCTCTGAGAAAAGAAAGCAGGAAATGATTAATACCAAGTACAAGGTGGTACCAACATAAGAGTTTATGTCGGTGAAACAGTTATGTCGGCAAAGGTGCTTACGTGTGGTGGTAGGTTGTTCCGGCTGTGGGGTTCTTTGCCCCATTCCCATGTCTCCGGCATCTTGGTCCGGGCTATGGCCTTGATGCGCCGCCGAATCTGGGCATTATCCAGCTCGACGGTGCTGACTCGGGTCGGGTCCAGCGGGCCACTCATGTGGCAGATCTTGTGGACTCGGCGCTGGAGGGGCAGAACTCGGCGGCTGATGAAAGTTGCAAGTAGGTCGTCTGCAGTTAATCCTTCCTCTCGGAGCTGCTCGACGACCTGATGAATATGGTTGACCAACAAGTTTGTATCCGTTGGGTGGTACCCCCAGTTGAGTTGAGCAGTTGGGGGGCCGATGGAGAAACTCGGCAAGTTGATCAGGTCCACCTCGGTGGAGTTCTTCACGTAGAAGAAGGAGTGTTGCCATTTCCGGCATGACTCCAAACCGAGAATCCGGAGAAAGATGGAGCCGCGCCGAGGATTGATGGTGGCGGCTCCGCATTGTGTCATCACCTTGGGCGCGTCCGGATTTTCGGGATTCGGAATGACTTGCTTCCGGAATCCGAAGTACTTGGACCAGGCCTCAACGGTTGGCCAGAGACCGAGGTAGCCTTCCATGAAGGAGACGAAGGCGGAGAGCGTGGTGAAGGCGTTGGCCGGGAGTTGGTGCGGTTGGAGGCCGAATTTGTTGAGAAAATGCCGGAAGAAAGCGCTGGCGGGTAGGCCGAATCCTCGCTCGAAGTGCGCGATGAAGACGACGTACTCGCCTTCTTGCAAATCCGGGGTCATCTCTGGACCCGGAACTCGGCACGTTACCCCGGCAGGGATCCGCCGGGTCCGAATCAACCAATCTATGTCGGCTTGGCGGACATAGGAGCCCTCCCAGGCAGCCCGGATTGATTCCTCGGTCACTCCCTCTTCAACCACCTCTACCACCTCGAGGCTGGGGTTGTTCGACATGTCGGAGGAAAGTTGCTGAGATCTGTAAAAGGAGGTACCGAGGAGGAGATCAAAACCATGGCAGTAGAAAGTGAAAAGAAAGAAAAAGCAAAACAAAGAACAGAAGAGGGAGATCACGCATGCGTCTGATCTAGAGGCAAAAGGCTCTAGTGCGCGATGAGAAGAAGAAAAAAGAAGAGATACTACGGCGGCTAGTCCACCGGCGGTAAACCGCATCGGCGACCGCAAGTTCACCGGCGGTGCCGGATACATCGCCGCGGTGATGAACTCGAGGAAGAACAAGAACTACCGTAGATTCAAAACCTTAATGTGCAAAAGAGAAGAGGGGAAGGAAATCCTACCGCGGTGACGCGGTATGCGGCGGTGGCGTCGTGCGTCGGCGACGTCGGCGTCCGGTGGCTCGACGGCGTGCGCGCTCCGTGCGTGCAAAGCGGCGGCGGTGCTGTGCGCGGTGGCGTGCGGCGTTGCGTGGGCTTTGCGCGCTGGTGAAGAAGACGAGGGCAAGAGAGAGATGAATGCGGAGGGGAAGACGATGCTCTCTCCCTACTATTTATGGGCGGCGCAGGAGATCGTGGGCGCGGGATTTGCTGCGCACGATCTCGTAACCGACGGGGAGTTATGGCCCCACGATCTCCTCCACGATTTCCTCTGCGGTGTAACTGCCGTCCGATCGGCCACACGGGAGGCCACAGAGTGGCAACGGTTACCACGCCGCACACTTGATCGGGCAGGACCCGAGGGGACGCGGGCGGCGCAGTCAAGACCGCACTTGATTGCTTGCGTGCGCACAGTCACCGAGGTGACCGGCGTGACGCAAGTGGCGTGCGTGCCAGTGGCACGTCCATCCGGGCGCAGGAGTCGAGGTGTTGGGCAGAGATGCTCTGCCACGTAGAGGAGCCAAAGACTCGGAAAAATCGTGGGATCTTCCGGTGATTCGGAACGATCCGACATCAAAGTCGAATATCATGATGGAAGCTGGAAACTGCTTTCCGACATATAAATTGTCTACCGACGTATGGTATGTCGGTGATCACTTAAGAGTGTTGTTTTTACGGGTAAACCTGCCGCGGTCCTACATCTGAGGCTGCAGGATCGCGCCAGCTTCGGGGACTAATGTCGGGGGGAAGCCCCCGAGTGGGGTCAATATGGTCAAATAAGGGTGACTCGGAGTTGACCGAGTCAATGGAAACCGACATACCATACTGGCCTATCCGGATTCATCCGAGTCAGGTCAAACCGACATAGCCTTATGTCGGATCGTGCTTATTATATGTCGGACTATCCTTCGTTGTTCTTATGTGCAGGAGGGAGTAAACCGAGTTACCAGCTTAGGGCACACCTATGCCGGATGGGGTCACCTCGGACGGTGGTCCAAGCTCCTTGAGACATGGAGCGAAATAAGGGCGGCGGCGTGCTGCAAGTGGACGGCGTGCCAAGCCTCGGCCACGCCTCTGACGCGGGCGGCGCGGCACAGTGACGCTAAGCCTAGGCTTGGGCGTGCTGTCGGGTGCAGCGGCGACCGTGGCGACCAGCGCTGCCACGGTCTGGGCATGGCGCAGCGGCGCCCGTGCCGGCCGGAGACCAAGGGGTATGGCGCCAGTAGCATTGTTTTACACTGTAACCCTGGGTTTCCCTATATAAGGGGTACCAGGGGCTCCTCTTACACGGACGATTCACAGGCGATAGGCAGAGAGGCTGAGCAAATACTTAGCATTTCCTTGGAGCTAGAGGAGAGCCAGAGAGCTGTTCTGAGACTCGGTTGAGGCTTAGATAGTGCAGTTCTTCGCATACAGCTCGAGGAGCAATCTTGTAACTAGTTGTAATCCACATCTAAATCTAGCAGCAAGCAGGAGTAGGGGTGTTATCTCCTCACGAGAGCCCCGAACCTGGGTAAATCGCGTGTGTGTGTGTGAGTGTGTGTTCGTGTCTGTACGCAGTGCGTGCAAGCCCTCCCCGGTACCTCCAGCGTCCAATCGGCCCCACATCAAGCCTATATGGCATCTGCCGTGACACCACCACGACACTCAGGCCGGCCTAGGCCGGGCTCCAGGCCGGCGGCGTCTGGTGGGGGTCCGGCCCCCAGGCCGGCCTTGGTCGGGCTACAGGCCGGAGGCTTCTGGTGGGTGGCCGGCCCCCAGGCCGGCCCAGGCCGGGCTCCAGGCCGGCGGCCCAGGTTGTTCCAGTTCGATGATCGTTGGCTGGCCCCCTGGCCGGCCTGGGCCGACCTTCAGACCGGGTCCCCCTTTATGTCCAACGGCTACATTTTGGGAGGGGGGGTACTTATACTCTTTCATCTACCTCGGGACAACTGCCACGACCAAAAGAAGAACACCACCATTGTTTGAAAGCTTCAAATCGATAGATCTCCCTCTCTAGCCACTCAATCACTTAGTCCTTTGGAGATTTGAGAGAGGAGACCTAGATCTACACTTCAACCAAACCAATTAGATTTCCCCCTTGATTTGTGAGAGGGGGCTTGCTACTCTTGGTGTTCATTGGAACCCTAAGAGGTTGTGGTCCTTCGGAGCTTTGGGAGCTACGAAGACTTTGCCGGGAGCCACCAATTAAGTTGTGGTGCGTGCCCCGGCCTTGGGCATCGAGTCTTGGCGGCTCGGTGCATTTGGTGAAGACCCTCCAACTTGTGGAGTGTGCTTCATCCTTGTAAAGGTTCTAGTTGTCAACCTCAACGGCAACATAGTGACAAGTGCCTCGCCACATCGGTGGTAAGTCACAACGGAGATACGGTGTGCCATATCAAGGCTACTCGGTGTTTCACTTTGGTGAACACCGCGCCGCTCCAACGGAGATTAGCTTCCATTGGGAAGTGAACTTCGGGATAAATCTTCGTGTCATCTTGTTGTTTATCTTTGCACTTACCTTTACTTGTTTGCACTAGCTTACTATATCTATATCTTGTGCTAGTGATCTTTTGCTCATCATATAAGGTTGTTCACCTAGTTGCATATTCTAGACAACTTATATTTGAGCAATATCTATTTAAAATGAAAAAGAATTAAAACTTGTAGTTAACCTATTCACCCCCCTCTAGTTAACCTCATCGATCCTTTCAACTTTGTCCTCACCCGTGCGCACGCGGGAAGGACTTTCTTATCGGACATCCATCCAGAAATTGCTCCAAGCCAAACATGCTTAACATCGGAATTCTTTGGAGAGGAGCTTTCGAAAAAGGAGTTGTAACTTGTTGATATTAGTATTCTGTCAACCCTATTTAAACCCTAGGCCAGAATGTCTCAAGCATGGGCGTATTTTCAGGTGTGGCGTGGATGTACTTTCATATGCAGCCCGAGCGTACTTCCAGGTACAACGCGAATGTACCTTTTCAAATGCACGTGGTGTACTTTCGGGTGCATCGAGGGTCTACTTTCAGACGCAGCGCAAGCGTACTTTTAGGTGCAGCGCGGGTGTACTTTAAGGTGTAACGTGGATTACTTTTAGTTGTAGCACGGGCGTGCTTTAAGGTGCAACGTGTAGCGCCCCGACCCCGGAATTATACAGAGAGGCTATATATGTAACCCACAGGCTATGCTACACAATCGAAGGGCATGTAATTACCGCTCCCACGCAACACATCGATCGTGACATAAACACTGGCATAGCTATCAATGTATAACACAGAGATCCAGACATGTGGAACAACTGGCACATCACAGATTCTACGACACAAAGAGATCATATGGCAACTCATATATGAGAAAGATACAAATTACACACAAAAGGGGGTCACATGCCCAACAATACATCATGCAGAAGCAAATTAGTTGTCTAGTACAACAAGATCCAAATATATGGCCTAAGAGGCCTGCATATAACCATAAACCCATGCCAGCTTGTTCCGATGTCCCAAGCTACCACCTGGGAACCCCGAACTACTCGTCGATGTCCAAGAAGAAACCACCTGTCTGCACGGTGTCGTCCTCCTCTGAAACAAATTATAAAAGCAGCAAAGAGAGACTGAGTACGACGTACTCGCAAGTTTAGTAGGGCGATATAGGCCCAATGATGACGGAAGCTCTAAAGCTGTATAGTAGTTGTTTTACATAAAGCTAGTTTTCATTTATAAACACATAATTGTCCCATGGCATCGACTACTGATGCCCACAAGTATAGGGGATCGCTGAAGTCTTCGTTGGGAAGTATTACCCCAAATTTATAGTTCGACACGATGGGAACACAAGAATATTAATAAGACCTTAGCAATTTATGCGTCACTCTCAACCACACCTGTATATCAATAACTTGCAGCAGTAGTAGTGATGGCAGTAAAGGATTCAAGCGAGCAGAAATAAAACAGCAATAGTAACAAGGATTTCCCAGTTCTCACCGGAAAAGTGAAAGTGTAACTCAGAGATTTAAAACGTAGGCATGAGGTGATAGCGGGGCGTTGCATGAATGAGATTGATCATATAATAAAGTAAAGCTAGCAATGGGGCTTTCTCTAACTCCGATATATGTAGGTATGTGTTCCTTAAATAATTGTGCGTACTAACAAAGAGAATTTGCACAACATCTATTGCCCTACCTGCCCATTTCACAGAGACCAACTTGGAACTATAGGTAATTAAGGTCTACCCTTTCGTGTAAACCGGGACAATGCATTAACACTCCATGAACACATAGGATCCTCAAACTAGAACATCTCCCCCTTGTTTTCCCTATATGTCACTTTTAGGGTTCGCAGGTTCAATGTAATAGCAGGTGATACACTTTGCAGGTAAATACCAAACTCAATTATATGATGGAGCAAATAGGTTCAGTATTGAAATCATGCCACTCGGGCCCTAGTAGCAAGCATTAAACATAGCATAAGTGCACCAACACAATACAAAAGCATCCTCAAGATAAACCCTAAGATTATCGAACAACGGGTAGCATTACATGGTCAATCTCATCCAATCCCCATCCACCTCACATGCCTACAGCAAACTACTCACACATGGTGATGGAGAAAGAGCTCATGGTTGATGGAGATGAAGGCGGTGAAGATGGCGGTGAAGACGGCCTCCGGATCCCTCCACCGGAGGAGAAATCCTGGATCAATCTGTCCCCGAAACGAAGAACGTGGTGGTGGCGGTGCTGTGTTTCGTGAAATCTCCTCTCCCCCTAGGGCAAGCGTTTTTTCTCATATATATAGGCGTACGTCGAAGACTGGAGGTGAGACGGTGCCCGAGGTCCATTTGGGGGGGGGGGGGCACGCGACCAGGTACAGGGGCCGCGTGGGGCCGCCCCTTTTGGCCCTCCGACACCCTCTCGTGTCCATCTTTTGTCCAAAATGCTTCTTTTCCATGAAAAGTGATGTGGTATTTTTCCCCGATTTTATTTCCTGCGAAAATAGCTAGAGGAGAGACTTTGCTAAAAACAGCGTTAGAATCAGCAGTTTTATTCAAATATGGAAGGATCCCGGAGCAAACTATGAGGCAAAGTGCTTGGAAAAGTGGATGCATTTTGGATGCATCAACTCCCCCAAGCTTAGCTCGTTGTTTGTCCTCAAACAACTCAAACATAGTGCAGAAGCGATAAAAAGACTTTGACAAGAACTTTGCATTGCATATGTAACACTGTTTAATAGCAACAAGTACTCAACACTTAATTCCTACAACAACTAACAGAATGCTAGCAAAGGTATATCTCATCAATGTTAAAGCATCTATACATGTTGCAAGAGAAATAACACATACTGTTAAGGCTTGGATGAGTTTGCCTAACTGTAGAAATAAACAAAGGTTCTTGCATCGCTTTTGATTGAATCATGTATTGACTAGTGAACTCATTGTGCTTACAACCTTGCTCTCAATTTTATCAAAACATTTGATGTTCCCTATTATGACTCACATGCTTGACAAACTTGTAGTTAAAAGCCTCATGCCCCGTGAATACGAGTACCTACACCATGTGTTACTCAACTCGTGTAGCTAGGCAAGCTCGAGTTTTTTCAGTCATTGCGAGAATAAAAGCATCATTAAGAGCGTCAACCGGGGTACCTCTTGTCCCAGGACATGGACAAGCCCATGTCCAAACAACAAGACAAACGGACAATGAACAATCTCAGCACTTCTTTTATTTACTAATGGTTTAGCTTTTTATTATAAAGTGCATCACTGAATGTTCACTATGATATGCCGTAAATTTCCACCATGAATGATGCATGGCTTAAGTTGGCGGCCCGGGCGTCTCTTTAGCCAATTATTCCCACTCCTCAAACTTGCTAAGTTTCCACATTTATTTCGACATGATAGGCATCCATAGACAAAAGTACATGATATCAACTAATTTTTAATTTAAGTGCAATGTTAAAAGCTTTCCATGTGTCAGCACATTTAAGCTAGCTCCTAACCACTAAGCTTGTCAAGCATATGACTTCATTTTAACATTTGAAAAATTCTTTCACTTTCTTTGTGGTTGGCAAGTTTAGTAAGCACAATGAGATGCGTAGACCTTTGTTTAGAACTATAGTTGTTCAAACCATAGCCAAGTATTATCACTAAATAATACCTCACTTGCATCATCATACACACTAAAACATGGAGAAGATAAACATTTGCTACCAGTTCCCTAGGTGTTAAAGAAACTATGATGTGCATACTTGCTGTTATTAAAAAGTCCTCATAAGCACGGCAAAGGTGTCATACCTTTTATCTACTTCATGCACATCAGCTCATCATTGTTGTTCTCCTCTCCCAACTTCGAACTGCACAATAAAAACTCAAATCTGCCAGAAAATGTCACTGCATTCAGTACTGTTTTTACCCTACTTAAACACCTCAGAATTTTCTCATATTCGACAGGTGTGTATGTCGTGAAAAGTTTCAGTTGTGGTTAAAATTTCAGCTCAATTGGAGTTGCAGAAAAAAGATGAAAAATAAAACAGTGAGCAAATTTCAGAAATTCCTGCACCTCCATTTTTGCATCGGATTTAAGAAAACGAAAATCTTTTTGTTTCTTTTGGTTTTTAGAAGCATAAAGTAAATGACCAGAAGTAAATAAGCAAGAAGAACAAATATAATATTTTTGTGTTTTTGCAATTTCAAAGAAAGAAACCGAAACAAAATAAGAGTGATATAAAACAAAGAAATGAGAGGAAGAGAAGTACTCCCCCAAGCTTGCAGTCAAGCTAATATCCTGGTGGTAGCCATATCCACCACTTCCACCTCCAGGGTAGTGACCATATGGGTAGCCTCCCATGCTTGGGTATTGTGGCATCTCTTGAGGTTGGTACCCCTGCATTGCTGGAGCTTGTACCTCCTCCTGCGGTGGCTCTTCCCTCACAATCCACTTTCTAGTGCTCGTTTATTTTTGTGCCTATGAGTCTCGGGCCCTTCGAATCTGAAGGTAGAGAGGAACTCTCGTGAAAGCTCCTCATACGTGTCCTGTGGGTTTTGAGCAAATGTCAGCAACCCGGTCGCTGTGGCGAAGGAGTTGAAATCCTCTTCCATTCCCCATTGTTGAAGAACACGGGGGTCTTGCCACCTTGTCGTGTGAATCCTCAACTTCTCCCCCACAAATGATGCGGAGTCCTCCCAAAGGTGATTGTCATCGTAGTTGAGGGAGACTTTGCATGCTCTTCTCTTGGGTCTTGAGCTCATCCCAAGCAATTCTTTGCCCTTGCTAAACATGGTACCTTGCCGCCCATAAATAAATTTCAACAAAAATCAAGATGTGAAACTATAACACAACATTAAGCCATCCACATCTAGTCTCCACATCAATATCATGCATCAATATCAACTAGAAAACTTAAATCCATGGATTTCTCAATCATACTTAGTGACACCTAGTGCAGCAAAATACTTCATATACAAAGCACAAGAACAAAAACTAATTGGATGAGTGGAGAAGTCACATACCTAGGAGTAATCCCACCAAACAGATTTGAGAAAGCTGCTCTAAACTTGGAGATCCAAGGAGAGCAGCAAGAGAGCACGATTTTTTTTTGGAGAAAAATAGCTGGAGCTGGTTTTCTGTTGAGCGGAAGGAGATGAGCCCCGACTCCACACCTAACTCCACCTGTGGACCAAAGTGGGGGGTCCCACGCGGCCAGGTACAGTGGCCGCATGGGGCACCTTCTTTTGGCCCCTGGTGGCCCTCTGGTGTCCCTCTTTTGGCCGTGGGCTCTCTCGAGAAAATAACTTACCTCTGAATTTTTCTGGAAAAAATTTTCTACAGAGAATTTTCAAAACTAGATTTCTAAAATTTCTGCACTTTGAAATAAATATTCCCAAGCAAATATTCTAAGAATTCTTGAGTATATAAAATAAAAAATGCAAGCAATCTTTATAGGGATCAAGTTTGCATCATTTCCACATTAATAATGAGGTTGATCAGGTCTCATTAATAATATGTAAAGGATATAACACATGATCTTTATTTTTATATGTAAAGAAGAGGTTCAAGTTACCTCATATTTGATTGGAATAGTTCCAATCATTATGGTAGCATATTTTGGTTCAGGAGGTGGTAAGGGAATTTTAATACTTCCAACTATAAGAGTATTTCTTTGAATGCAATTCACCATTTGGTTTACCATTGTAACAACTTTCTTCTTGGGGAAATAGATAGTGTGCTCCTTTCCTTTAATAATGAATGTCACTTTGCTTTCAGTGCAATCTATCACAGCCCCTGCAGTGTTTAAGAAAGGTCTACCAAGGATAATAGACAAATTATCATCCTCAGGCATGTCTAATACAACAAAGTCTGTAGGGATTAACACATTAGCAACAGAAATAGGTACATCCTCACATATTCCAATAGGTATAGCAGTTGATTTATCAGCCATTTGCAATGAAACTTCAGTTGGAACCAAATTGTTTAAGTCAAGTTTCTTATACAAAGAGAAAGGCATGACACTAACACCAACCCCCAAATCACATAATGCATATCTCACATAGGTTTCTTTAATTTGACAAGGAATAGTTGGAAGACCGGGATCTCCACGTTTTTCAGGCACTTTACCTTTGAAGGAGTGATCAGCAAGCATGGTAGTAATAGCATCAGTAGAAATCTTTATTTTATTAGCGACAATATCTTTCATGTATTTTGAATAAGGAGGAATTTTAATAGCATCAACAAGAGGAATTTGCAAATATAAAGATTTAATCAACTCAAAGAACTTCTCAAATCTAGTGTCATCCAAAGTTTTCGTTACCTCTTGAGGATATGGTATGGGTCTTTGTACTCATGGATCCCTCTCTTTACCTTTTTGTGGATTTGGATCGTTTTTCCTCTTGTTCTTCTCAGTAGATGGTTGAGGGTCTTCCTTCTCAGCTGCTTCAGGTTCTTCAACATTTTCATCTCTTTGTGGTTCTTCTTTAGGTGAGGATGATTCCTCCTCTTCATTATTGTTATCTTCAGTCTCAGCATCAGAAATGGAGATATCATTATCTTGTTCTTCAGAATCATCTTTATCTTGGTTTTCATTGGGAGATTTGCCTGCAGAAAGTTTTTTCTTTCGAGATACTTGCTCTTTCCTCTTGGGATGGTCTTCAGGATAGTCAGGGTCCTGAGTACTTGCACCTCCCCTAGTATTAACTCCACAAACCTGTTTCTTCACATTAAGCTTTTCATACAATTGATTTTGAAGAGAAATCATTTGTTCTACTTGATTATTCATCATCTCACAATCTTTAACAATTCTTTTTACCCCTCCCACATTAGCATGCAAACTTTCACGAAGAAATTTAATTTTGTGAGAGTTTTCCATGATCATCATTCTAATATTATGCTCTTCAGGATCATGACGATAAGAAAAATCATTATCATATGATACTTCAGTAAAAGATGTTACCTTTTCATTACCTTTTGTGGTGCTAATAACATTGATTGGGATAGGGAAACATGGTTGATCATTAGGAAGTTTGACACCCATTTCAGATAATTCCTTGAGACGAGAGGTTTTAATTCCCTTCTCTTTAATGTCCTTTGAGGCTTCTTTCATTGCCTCTTTGTCCAGTTTGAGTATACCTCCTTTCTTCTCCGGAAATATCTCATCAGTATTCCAATCATCATAATTCTTTGAGATAGTTTGCAATAACTCAATTGCTTCATCAACAGTCCTTTCCCTGAAAACATTACCTGCAATACTATCAAGATAGCCTCTGGTGTTTTCAGTTAGTCCATTGTAAAATATATCAAGTATTTCATTATCTTTGAAGCCATGGGTAGGACATTTCCTAACCATCTTATCATACCTCCCCCAAGCTTGGGGTAAATCCTCCTTCTCTTTCTGTGAAAAATTACTAATCTCAAGGGTTAGAGCATGCATTTTATTAGAAGGGAAGTACTTATTAAAGAACATCTGCAAGCATTCTTCCTTGCTAGTAATACATCCAGGTTCTAAACAATTATACCAAGTTTTAGCACTTCCTCCCAAAGAAAAAGGAAACAATTTTAAGAAATAGTAGCGTTGGTTAATTTCATCTTTCCCAAATAACTCAGATAATTCATGCAAATCAACAATGAGATCGAAAGGAAACTCATCCTCTCTCCCATAAAACTTAGACTTCTCAGCCCTTTCAATAATTTCAGGATCAACATTAAACTCATAGTCTTTATCATTAATTTTAATAGCTGGACCATTCATTTTATCAGTAACAGGAAAATAGGCATCAAGAGGAGAATTTATATAGCTAGCAAGTTTATCCATTTCATCATAATCTGGACTCATGAAAGCCTTAATAATAGCATCCTCTTTCTCAGAAGAAGTTTCCATATCATCACAATATTCCCTATCTTCTAGCTCAGATTCCACATTTTTATAAATAGAAGATTCAGGATTCTCAGGTGTTTCAGTTATCTCAGATATTTTAGGAATTTTAGGTGTTTCAAGTGCCACTTCTTTGTCTATGCTACCACATGTTAAATCACTTTCATTACTAGTAGACATTTTAGACAATGGTGAACTAGAAATAATTTTTCCCTTTTTCTTAGGAACAACAGCAGAAGCAGCATCAGGTTTAAAGTTTGGCCTACTTGGCAAATTGTTACCTGCACGAGTAGTTGAAGGCCTAATTTCCTTCAGAGTGGTCTTTTCCTTTCCCATGGTTAGGAACAAGCAAATGCAGCAAATAGATGATATCAAGTTGTCTTACCAATAAAGCTAGGTTCCTCGGCAACGGCGCCAGAAAACGTCTTGATGCCCACAAGTATAGGGGATCGCTGAAGTCTTCGTTGGTAAGTATTACCCCAAATTTATAGTTCGACACGATGGGAACACAAGAATATTAATAAGACCTTAGCAATTGAGGCATCACTCTCAACCACACATGTATATCAATAACTTGCAGCAGTAGTAGTGATGACAGTAAAGGATTCAAGCGAGCAGAAATAAAACAGCAATAGTAACAAGGATTTCCCGGTTCTCACCGGAAAATTGAAAGTGTAACTCAGAGATTTAAAACGTAGGCATGAGGTGACAGCGGGGCGTTGCATGAATGAGATTGATCATATAATAAAGTAAAGCTAGCAATGGGGCTTTCTCTAACTCCGATATATGTAGGTATGTGTTCCTTAAATAATTGTGCGTACTAACAAAGAGAATTTGCACAACATCTATTGCCCTACCTGCCCATTTCACCGGGGCCAACTTGGAACTACAGGTAATTAAGGTCTACCCTTTCGTGTAAACCGGGACAATGCATTAACACTCCATGAACACATAGGATCCTCAAACTAGAACATCTCCCCCTTGTTTTCCCTATATGTCACTTTTAGGGTTCGCAGGTTCAATGTAATAGCAGGTGATACACTTTGCAGGTAAATACCAAACTCAATTATATGATGGAGCAAATAGGTTCAGTACTGAAATCATGCCACTCGGGCCCTAGTAGCAAGCATTAAACATAGCATAAGTGCACCAACACAATACAAAAGCATCCTCAAGATAAACCCTAAGATTATCGAACAACGGGTAGCATTACATGGTCACTCTCATCCAATCCCCCCATCCACCTCACATGCCTACAGCAAACTACTCACACATGGTGATGGAGAAAGAGCTCATGCTTGATGGATGTAACATCCCAAGATTTTCAAATTTTTGAAAATTCAGAAAGATCAAAAACTTTTTGAAAATTTTAATTATTTTGTTTTGGAAATCCAAAAACCTTGCATGCATGCATCATTCTCTTGCTTGATTGCATTTAATTTTCCAAAAGATGGAATTCTATTTCCACTTTAAACCCTATTTGAGAAAAATGTCATAAAGGGCCTATTATGCTCTATATAATAATTTGGTTTCTATGATTTCATTTGTTGGCCAAGTATAGTGCCAAAGTGCTATGTTTAGAATAATCTTTCTAAAAAGTATTTTATTAAATTAATTGGAAAAGATTTGATTTTATTTTGACCTTAGAAAAATATCACCTATTACCTTTTAAAATGCCAAAGGTATTTGGGGTAATTTATTTTGGGTAAAAATAACAAAAATGAGTTTATCATGGTTATACCACATGATACCACTCATATTATTTTCCTGGATTTTATTTGAGTTCAAAAAGATTTTATAAAAGCCTATTTGTTATTTTAACCTAAAGGTGTCAACTATGCAATTATTACATAATTGTTTTTATTTAAAAATAAAATATTATGGAAAGAGGTTTCAAAGTATTTAAAAAGGATTATTTTGATTTTACAAAAATTTTCGAATTGGTTTGAATCAGTTTGAACTATTATTTCAAAAGTTATTTGTATTTCTGAAAACAGAAAAATAGAAAAGGAAAAAGGAACAAAAAAAAAATAGAAAAGGGCCAGCCCGGCCGAACCAGCTCAGCCGGCCCACCCGCGGCCCATCTTCCCTCCACCGCAGCCCAGCACCGTCCCCCGCCCCCCTCTCTCTCTTTCTCTCACGCCGACAGGTGGGAACCACCTGTCAGGTCGTCCCCTTCCCCTAATCGCGGCCGCGCCCGCGGCAATCACGCCGGCCGGTGATCACGCCGTCGGCCTTTAAGGCCATTAATCGCCCCGGCGTCCGTGCCCCTTTTAAGCCCTCGCTCCCCTCTTCTCTCCCACCCCCGAAACCCTAGCACCCCGCCGCCGGGCTGCCCCATTTCGCCGTCGTCGCCCCGCGGTTACCGCCGGTAAAATCCGCCGCTCGCAGCCAACTCCGGCGATCCCCGCCGCTTCCGTGTAACCCCTCTAACTCCCCATCCTCTTCTCTCTCTCGTGGACAGGTTTTGGCGCCCGTTCTCTCACCGGATCGACGCGTTCGTCGTCGACACGCCTCGGCCGCCGCCCACACCAACTCCGGCGAGCAATCCCCGGCGGAGGAGCCCGTCCCGGAGCGCCACCCCTCGCCACCGAGCTCGCCTCGTCTCCCTGATCCCCACGGTGAGCACCACGACGCCCGAGCCCTTCTCCGTTCGCCGGAACGCGCGATGCCGACGCGTCGCCGCCGTGCACCGCCGCTCCCCGAAACCCTAGCCGCCGCCGGCCTCCTCTGTTTAGATGCGATTAGATCTGGGCCGTTGGATCTAGATCCAACGGCTATCCTTTAATGCCTTTACCGAATCGGTACCGGCCAGTGATATAGCGCCACGTCGGATCCCAGTCAGCGCTGAGTCAGCAGCCACGTCAACCCATGGATTCTGGCATTTTTCCGATTTAATTTAATTAGGCCTTTTTGCAGAAAAGCCCCTGCAACTTAGAATTATCATAACTTTTTATCTGTTCGGCCAAATTCAAATATTTTTATATATTTGAAATCCTTAGAACCTGTAGAATCTTTCTAGTGTTTTAGTTTTCTGTTTTGGCAAGTTTAAATTTATTTGAATTTCAAATGTGAAATTTGAGTAAATTTGTCATAACTCTAGTTTAAAAATAGCCTTTTGAGTAAATCCAATTGGGTTAGTTTAGTTTTGAAGCCCTCTGTCCAGAGAGAACAATCCCATATTTTTTTAGTTATTTTGTTTAACCTTAGTTATCATTTTGTGTTTATTCCCTTTTTGGGGAATTGTTTTATGTTGTCTTTATATTAAGAATTGTTTTAATTGCATTTTGACTTCATGCATATTTCTAAAACCAGAAAACTTAGTTTAATGTTTTTATTATGATTTTAATTGCATTTCATACATAGCATATTTTTGTTGTATTGTTATTATTTTTGTATGATTATTATTGTTCTGTTTGTTTATGTATGGCTTGTTTATTTTATTAGTTTATTCGGAGAGTCACGAAGACTTTGGTGGTTGTTACTCCTGCCACTCCTGTTGCCAAGGCAAGTGGCACACTTGCATACTGTTCGTCCTATTATTTTGATATGCATTGTTGTAGCTTTTACTTAGAAAATTTGCATGATAGGCTTATTAGTATTGCTATGCTAGACCTGTTTAGTATTACCCTAGAATATTCCTTAGTGTCTAGTACCTATATGATAACTTAGTAGTATAGGTAAATGCTATGCTATGTGTTTTGTATCAAAAGCTAATGAAAATTCTACTAAGTAATAAACTACCTGGGTGGGTGGTTGGAATAAAGCAATTCCCCATATATGGGAGGATGAATTGTAGAAGAGGGTGATTCCCTATTTTGGGAGGAAGGATCATACGTGGTCCCCTGACTTAGGAGGATGAATCACACTTGCGGAAAGCCACCCAGGATCAAAGGGATTTGAAGTTACTCCAAGTGAGGATTGCTTCCAGTGCAGCCACTAGTCATATGGGCTCTGTCTTGACGGAGTAAGTTGTGTGGACCTGGGTCAGTGAGATCTGATGATGTAGAGGGATAGGACGGCAGTGATCTCGCTAGTAGTACCACGGGAAGACACTTCTGAAAAAGTCTCGTCTCGATCTTCTCCTTTCCTTTTCACTAAATGAGGGTGAAGGACAGAATGGGTTGATCGAGTCTAGTGGGGAAAGTGCCACAAACTCTCGAGAGTATAAAACTATGATCATAGCCGTGTCCCCGGTTACGGACAATTCTGAGCAGCTGAACAAGGACGTCAACGGAGGATCCCAACATTCCAATTTCTCTAAGTTAAAATTTTGATGGGTGAACAAGGGGGATTTGAGACACTGGTGCGCCCAGGGATGTCTCTTAAAGTTTTGGAAAGAAAGAATTGGTTTTGAAAGAATAGGAAAAAATTGGCTTTATGCAAAATAGCCTTCAAACTCCACAAGCCAAATATGCATATAGGTTATTAGAGTTGTTCTAGTATGAGTCCACAAAGTGTCACTTGCCAGTTCCATTTTATGGTTCTGACCCACCTTGTTGATATCTTTTATCAGGTTGTTCTGACGATGAGTGAGGTTTCGTTAGGGGTTTCGAGTCTGCAACCAACATGTTTCGCCTGTGGCTACATGAAGATTGGGACTCCATGCAATAATATTTAGTCTTCCGCTGTTATTTTTGTTTATGCTAGCTTCGAGCTATGCAAAGTTGTAATGGATTATTTTAAGTCTGGATCATTTTTGTAATAAATTGATACAATGTTATGGTATTCATCGTAAACTGTGTGTGCAAACGATTCGATCCAGGGATTTGCACTATACACAGGGATCTTGCCTATTTTTAAGTGCAGGTCCGCTACAGATGTCCTGTCTCCCAGGTAGTGTAGACCTTAGTGTAGAGAATGGGCTCGGTAGGTGTCCCAATGGCACGAGGTAGGACATGTGTCTCAATCTCCCAGCGATGGACATTGGGTATGTTCGAAGGTATCATCCTGCCCCTGAACTCCATCTACCGGGAATTTGGTAGACGTAATGCCAATGGACTACCGTACTGGAGTGATGAGGATCGCAAGAAAATGAGAGCGATGGAGTTACACTTAGAGGATCTGGAGGTGGTAGCCAACAGGACCGAAACTGTACTCCGTGCCGAGATGAGGAGCGTGGATCGAGCCAAGGAGTTGATCGAGAAGCAGAAGGAGGTGATTGCGATTGCAGAAGAGTTAGCAGCATGGAAGGACTTCGAGAAGAAGAAACTCATGGAGACTAACCAGAAGCTGGAGGGAGAGAACCTGAAGCTGAAGAACAAGGTCGAGCGCCAGGAGTCTCTTATAGCTGCATTACAGGAGCAGAGTGCCCGCCTTATGCAGGAGACAGCCGAGGGGAGTTCAAGCCAGAAGCGCCGCAAGATCAGAGCCGCCACCGAGTTCCTTAGCAGGATCAAGGACGAGTAGTTGCCCACCCGACCTTAATAATTCATTAGACGATCTTGAGTCTTCGTATTGACCTACCGACTTGTGGTATGGCAGTACCATCGCTTTTGTTTTGCAAAAACTTGGTGTGATTTGTTTCCAAACATTTAGATCGGCTTTTATCGAAAGTTTGTTTTAAGTTTAGTGTTTTTGATGTGTGATGTTTGCTAGATGTTGTTTGTAAGATGATTTGCCATGATCTGCTGTTTTTGGGTAGGAGTATTTCCTTTAGATCTGTCTATCTCTACTCATCCCCGTTAAAACTAAACCAAATGTCTCTTTTAAGGGTGGTAGCCCACCCATTTGTCTAAACCCAGAGTTTTCAAACCTATCTTTCTTTCTAGCCTCTCCGAATCTCGGGACGAGATTCTTTTTAAGGGTGGTAGTATGTAACATCCCAAGATTTTCAAATTTTTGAAAATTCAGAAAGATCAAAAACTTTTTGAAAATTTTAATTATTTTGTTTTGGAAATCCAAAAACCTTGCATGCATGCATCATTCTCTTGCTTGATTGCATTTAATTTTCCAAAAGATGGAATTCTATTTCCACTTTAAACCCTATTTGAGAAAAATGTCATAAAGGGCCTATTATGCTCTATATAATAAATTGGTTTCTATGATTTCATTTGTTGGCCAAGTATAGTGCCAAAGTGCTATGTTTAGAATAATCTTTCTAAAAAGTATTTTATTAAATTAATTGGAAAAGATTTGATTTTATTTTGACCTTAGAAAAATATCACCTATTACCTTTTAAAATGCCAAAGGTATTTGGGGTAATTTATTTTGGGTAAAAATAACAAAAATGAGTTTATCATGGTTATACCACATGATACCACTCATATTATTTTCCTGGATTTTATTTGAGTTCAAAAAGATTTTATAAAAGCCTATTTGTTATTTTAACCTAAAGGTGTCAACTATGCAATTATTACATAATTGTTTTTATTTAAAAATAAAATATTATGGAAAGAGGTTTCAAAGTATTTAAAAAGGATTATTTTGATTTTACAAAAATTTTCGAATTGGTTTGAATCAGTTTGAACTATTATTCCAAAAGTTATTTGTATTTCTGAAAACAGAAAAATAGAAAAGGAAAAAGGAACAAAAAAAAAATAGAAAAGGGCCAGCCTGGCCGAACGGCCCACCCGCGGCCCATCTTCCCTCCACCCGCAGCCCAGCACCGTCCCCGCCCCCCTCTCTCTCTTTCTCTCACGCCGACAGGTGGGACCCACCTGTCAGGTCGTCCCCTTCCCCTAATCGCGGCCGCGCCCGCGGCAATCACGCCGGCCGGTGATCACGCCGTCGGCCTTTAAGGCCATTAATCGCCCCGGCGTCCGTGCCCCTTTTAAGCCCTCGCTCCCCTCTTCTCTCCCACCCCCGAAACCCTAGCACCCCGCCGCCGGGCTGCCCCATTTCGCCGTCGTCGCCCCGCGGTTACCGCCGGTAAAATCCGCCGCTCGCAGCCAACTCCGGCGATCCCCGCCGCTTCCGTGTAACCCCTCTAACTCCCCATCCTCTTCTCTCTCTCGTGGACAGGTTTTGGCGCCCGTTCTCTCACCGGATCGACGCGTTCGTCGTCGACACGCCTCGGCCGCCGCCCACACCAACTCCGGCGAGCAATCCCCGGCGGAGGAGCCCGTCCCGGAGCGCCACCCCTCGCCACCGAGCTCGCCTCGTCTCCCTGATCCCCACGGTGAGCACCACGACGCCCGAGCCCTTCTCCGTTCGCCGGAACGCGCGATGCCGACGCGTCGCCGCCGTGCACCGCCGCTCCCCGAAACCCTAGCCGCCGCCGGCCTCCTCTGTTTAGATGCGATTAGATCTGGGCCGTTGGATCTAGATCCAACGGCTGTCCTTTAATGCCTTTACCGAATCGGTACCGGCCAGTGATATAGCGCCACGTCGGATCCCAGTCAGCGCTGAGTCAGCAGCCACGTCAACCCATGGATTCTGGCATTTTTCCGATTTAATTTAATTAGGCCTTTTTGCAGAAAAGCCCCTGCAACTTAGAATTATCATAACTTTTTATCTGTTCGGCCAAATTCAAATATTTTTATATATTTGAAATCCTTAGAACCTGTAGAATCTTTCTAGTGTTTTAGTTTTCTGTTTTGGCAAGTTTAAATTTATTTGAATTTCAAATGTGAAATTTGAGTAAATTTGTCATAACTCTAGTTTAAAAATAGCTTTTTGAGTAAATCCAATTGGGTTAGTTTAGTTTTGAAGCCCTCTGTCCAGAGAGAACAATCCCATATTTTTTTTAGTTATTTTGTTTAACCTTAGTTATCATTTTGTGTTTATTCCCTTTTTGGGAATTGTTTTATGTTGTCTTTATATTAAGAATTGTTTTAATTGCATTTTGACTTCATGCATATTTCTAAAACCAGAAAACTTAGTTTAATGTTTTTCTTATGATTTTAATTGCATTTCATACATAGCATATTTTTGTTGTATTGTTATTATTTTTGTATGATTATTATTGTTCTGTTTGTTTATGTATGGCTTGTTTATTTTATTAGTTTATTCGGAGAGTCACGAAGACTTTGGTGGTTGTTACTCCTGCCACTCCTGTTGCCAAGGCAAGTGGCACACTTGCATACTGTTCGTCCTATTATTTTGATATGCATTGTTGTAGCTTTTACTTAGAAAATTTGCATGATAGGCTTATTAGTATTGCTATGCTAGACCTGTTTAGTATTACCCTAGAATATTCCTTAGTGTCTAGTACCTATATGATAACTTAGTAGTATAGGTAAATGCTATGCTATGTGTTTTGTATCAAAAGCTAATGAAAATTCTACTAAGTAATAAACTACCTGGGTGGGTGGTTGGAATAAAGCAATTCCCCATATATGGGAGGATGAATTGTAGAAGAGGGTGATTCCCTATTTTGGGAGGAAGGATCATACGTGGTCCCCTGACTTAGGAGGATGAATCACACTTGCGGAAAGCCACCCAGGATCAAAGGGATTTGAAGTTACTCCAAGTGAGGATTGCTTCCAGTGCAGCCACTAGTCATATGGGCTCTGTCTTGACGGAGTAAGTTGTGTGGACCTGGGTCAGTGAGATCTGATGATGTAGAGGGATAGGACGGCAGTGATCTCGCTAGTAGTACCACGGGAAGACACTTCTGAAAAAGTCTCGTCTCGATCTTCTCCTTTCCTTTTCACTAAATGAGGGTGAAGGACAGAATGGGTTGATCGAGTCTAGTGGGGAAAGTGCCACAAACTCTCGAGAGTATAAAACTATGATCATAGCCGTGTCCCCGGTTACGGACAATTCTGAGCAGCTGAACAAGGACGTCAACGGAGGATCCCAACATTCCAATTTCTCTAAGTTAAAATTTTGATGGGTGAACAAGGGGGATTTGAGACACTGGTGCGCCCAGGGATGTCTCTTAAAGTTTTGGAAAGAAAGAATTGGTTTTGAAAGAATAGGAAAAAAATTGGCTTTATGCAAAATAGCCTTCAAACTCCACAAGCCAAATATGCATATAGGTTATTAGAGTTGTTCTAGTATGAGTCCACAAAGTGTCACTTGCCAGTTCCATTTTATGGTTCTGACCCACCTTGTTGATATCTTTTATCAGGTTGTTCTGACGATGAGTGAGGTTTCGTTAGGGGTTTCGAGTCTGCAACCAACATGTTTCGCCTGTGGCTACATGAAGATTGGGACTCCATGCAATAATATTTAGTCTTCCGCTGTTATTTTTGTTTATGCTAGCTTCGAGCTATGCAAAGTTGTAATGGATTATTTTAAGTCTGGATCATTTGTGTAATAAATTGATACAATGTTATGGTATTCATCGTAAACTGTGTGTGCAAACGATTCGATCCAGGGATTTGCACTATACACAGGGATCTTGCCTATTTTTAAGTGCAGGTCCGCTACAATGGAGACGAAGGCGGTGAAGATGGCGGTGAAGATGGCCTCCGGATCCCTCCACCGGAGGAGAAATCCTGGATCAATCTGTCCCCGAAACAAAGAACGTAGTGGCGGCGGCGGCGTGTTTCGCGAAAGCTCCTCTCCCCCTAGGGAAAGCGTTTTTTCTCATATATATAGGCGTACGTCGAAGACCGGAGGCGAAACAGTGCCCGAGGCCCATTTGGGGGGGGGGGGCACGCGGCCAGGTACAGGGGCCGCGTGGGGCCACCCCTTTTGGCCCTCTGGCACCCTCTCGTGTCCATCTTTTGTCCAAAATGCTTCTTTTCCATGAAAAATGACGTGGTATTTTTCCCCGATTTTATTTCCTGCAAAAATAGCCAGAGGAGAGACTTTGCTAAAAACAACGTCAGAATCAACAGTTTTATTCAAATATGGAAGGATCCCGGAGCAAACTATAAGGCAAATTGCTTGGAAAAGTGGATGCATTTTGGATGCATCAACTACTCAGAAGGTTTTTCATAATGGGGATGAGATAGTAAACTTTTTATCTTTGGTTCTCATCGAACCATTAGTAACCAGAAACATCACTCGTCTCCACCAAAGGCACTCACTCGAATTGCCCTCGAGGAAATGAACCTTTAATCACATGTTGTAATTGCAACCTCTAGCTGCCAAATTTTAGTCAAGGTTAAAGTTTTCTATGATCTCGTAAATCCATTCCCAAGACGTCCATAACCGCGGACACGGCTTTTCGAAAAGATTTATCCTGCAGGGGTGTACTAATTTACCCACCGGTACTGACCGGCTCACCTGATTGGCCCTCTTCCGGGGAAGGCCGGCGAGTGGGCGCGGTTAAACCTTTACCTTGCGTGAGACTATCCAAGAGTCATCCGTGGCGACATGACAAGTTTACCCAGCCTATTTCAGCCCCTTCCCCCATCGCCACGTCCTAAACACCATCATATGTCCCCACTGATGGCAGCACGCTCAGACCTTGGTTCCGAAGACAAGAAATCGCACTTAGGGGCAAGTATGAGGCAAAACACCATCCCCGATGGCAACTCATCCAAGCCTTTTTAAGCAAAATTAATTAAGTACCAACAGCAACCACCATGTCCGAACATTCCATCAACTTCATAATTATGGAATTTAATCAACGGACATAACTAGCATTCGACTAAGCATGGCTAAGCATATAGATACAACAATTATATCCTTGTCTCAGGCCAACACATCAACCCTATGGTTCATAGGTAGGGATACATGTATTGGTTCGGGGAAAAACATGCATTCATAGGATACTCTACTATTGACCAAAATTGACCTAGAATCGAATGCAATATTATGGTGGATAAAATAAGTTTATAAAACAGTAGGATGCTAGATGCCAAGAAGGTTAGGTTATCTCTTGCCTTGCTGCCGGGGCGTGTAGTACGGCTCGTCGGGGTAGATAGGGTTGCCACAACTCCGGAATCTATCGATACCCAAATAATACAAAAGAACAAATAAATAACACGAAGACAAGTGCAATGCACAACCATGATGGTATGTCAATTTCATGCAATGATAACATCATACAATTTAACTAACACTTTCCCTTTTTATGGTGTCAAATAATTAGTGCAATTATTTGGAAACAACCCCACATTTAACTTAATGGCCACATTGTTTATAATTTATTACATTACTAAGAAGTGACTTAAATATGCATGATCATGACATGATTAGATAGGTATTGTTCTTCTGATTGTTTTGGTATCTTATTTGCAATTTTCCAATTATCAGTGAATAATTGGCGAATTAAAACATTATTTGAATTTAATTCCTTTAATCAATTTAAAGAAATTACACCAAAGTGAAAGTGTTGTCATGAAGTGGTAATAGCATGATTAGATAGCATTTGAATTGCTGATTGATTGGATAAAGCATTTGTAAGAGTTGAAGTAAAAGAAGTTAAATTATAATTTTCACAAGTTTTTACAGCTGGTTCGGAATTTATCCGGATTGGTCCGGAATATTCCGGATGGTCCGGAGTAATCCGGGCTCAGTCCGAACCAAATCCGAGGTGACCTCAAAAAGTTTCTGTTAGGGTTTCGGAATTTCTCCGGAAAGGTCCGGAAAATTCCGGTCGACCCGGAATGGATCCGGAATAATCCGGGTGATTCCGGTCGACCAGTTCTCTGGGCAAACTACGACGGCCGGCGGCGGCTGCGCACTGTCGAGCAAGATTAGAGGGAAAAGGGGGAGCGGGAGGATGTCCAGGGGTGAGCGGAGCTCACCAGGAGCACGTAGGCATGGTCGGTGAGGCCGGAGAGGGAGGGACGGCGGCGGATTTCGCCGAGGACAAGCGCGGCGAGCGGCGGACCGACCTCGAACGGGCGGCGCGATTCGCTCGAATCCGAGCCTCCAGCAAGCTCCTTGCAGCTGGGGAGGTAGAGGGCGACGCGGGGGAGAGGATGACGCGCTCCGATTTGTTCCGAGAGGCTCGTAGCGGCGGCGATGCGTCGGCAGGCACGAGCTCGAGCTCGGCGGTGAGGCAAGGAAGGGAGGGGAGAGGAAAAGGGAGCATGTGGAGGGGAAAACGGAGTGCAGGGGAGCAGGTGGCGTCCGCGGGTGGTTGACCACCAGGGGGCGCGGCACGCGCGAGCATGGCATGGGGCGTGGCCGGCAGGGCGGCATGGAGGCACAGTGGCGCCACTGGCGCCACAGTGCTCCATTCGGATTCCGCCCGGAAAGTTTCGGAACAATTTCGTTCGATCCGGAATGGATCCGGAATATTCCGGGTTATTCCGGACGATCAGCTTTCGGCAGAAACGGCTAGTTTTTATTTGGTCACTTAAACAACCCCAAAATTTCTGTAAAAATTTAGGGTGTCTCTCCACAAGGTAAGGAAGCTCACCATATTTTTATTTGGGTTTTTTTGGGACAGATTAACATGGTTTCAAAAATAGGAGTTGATTTGAACCACGATTGGAGTTTTGAAAGTTGGAAACACATTGGAGGCCAAACCATTTGGTTCTTAGGAATTGTGGTGACCTTAGGAACTGGTTGGACCATATGGTCACCGGTCATGACATGGGTTGTACCAATTGCTTGCCTTTCTTAGTTTTGGGTTGGTTCGGGAAAGTTTGGCTTCCCCTTTTAAATGGTTACAAGTGTTGGTTGTCAAACTTAATAATTTAACATATGCCATGATGCAAACAATGAGCAACAAAAGTGGAAAATTTATTCATATTTTTCAGTACCGAACTAGGGCTGTTATAATTCTACCCCCCTTATAGGAATCTCGTCCCGAGATTCTAGGCTTGAGTGAAGAAGGTGGGATATTCCTGACGAAGACTAGTTTCTCGCTCCCAAGTTGCTTCTTCTTCGGAATGGTTAGACCATTGGATTTTGAGGAACTTGATGGTCTTGTTGCAGGTTTTCCTTTCCGCTTCATCCAAGATGCGGACAGGATGCTCACGGTAGGTCAAATCCTCCTGGATGTCCAACACCTCATGATCAACCCCAAGGATAGGATCTTTGAAGCAACGACGGAGTTGAGAAACATGGAACACATCGTGCACATCCGGGAAGTTGGAGGGTAAATCGAGTTGATAGGAGAGATCTCCTCGCTTGGCTAGGACGGTGAAAGGACCAACATAGCGAGGTGCCAATTTGCCCTTGATCCCGAAGCGACGAACGCCTCGGAGGAGAGAGACCCGAATATAGGCTTTATCACCAATTTCATAGTGAACCTCCTGATGATGCTTATCATAATATTTCTCCTGCCGGATTGAGCAATCTTGAGATTTTCCCGAATGATACGGACTTTCTCCTCGGCCTCATTGATCACATCAGGACCGAAAAGTGGCCTCTCTCCGGTTTCAGACCAATTCAGAGGAGTCCGACATTTCCGTCCATAAAGCACCTCAAAGGGAGCCATTTGCAAACTGGCTTGGTAGCTGTTGTTGTAGGAGAACTCGGCGAGGGGGAGATGCTTTTCCCAACCCTTACCGAAGGAGATAACACATGCCCGAAGCATGTCCTCAAGAACTTGGTTCACCCTTTCAGTTTGACCGTCAGTTTGAGGATGATAGGCTGTGCTGAAATTGAGACGGGTTCCCATAGCATTTTGGAAACTCTGCCAGAATCTGGACACGAATAGACTCCCACGGTCTGAGATGATCCTCAGTGGAACACCATGGAGAGGGACAATCCGGGCAACATACAAGTTAGCCAATTGCTTTGCAGTTATATCCTCGCGAACCGGAAGGAAATGGGCTACCTTAGATAGGCGGTCGATGACGACCCAGATGGCATTATTGCCCTTTTGTGACCTTGGGAAACCGGTGATGAAATCCATACCAACTTTATCCCATTTCCACTCAGGAATGGCTATGGGGCGAAGGGTACCAGCTGGCCTTTGATGTGCCTGAAAGGGTCGTAGCATAGAAAACAAAAAAAAATTCCTACGGAAAGAAGGCGGAATAAACCCAACACGAGATCTGATCTACGAGAGGTTGGTAGAAAGAAGGAGATCGAATCTCACCCTTGAAGAAAACCATGAGCGTTTTGTCGAGGCAGGGGTTGGCTAGTCGATCCCCGCAACTAGACTCGTCTAGTCGCGAGGAGATGTATTATCCAAGCGCCGCACGAGCAACGCCTCCGAGAGATCCACACGTACAGCTCGATGAAGACTCCACGTTCTTGATCCCGCAATAGGTGGTGGAGATGCTCGCGAGCTCAGCAGCGGGACGACGGTGGCGTGGTGGTTATGGTGGAGATCCGACAGGTCGGGGAGAGAGGAGGAGGAGGTGGCGGCTAGGGAGGAGGGGCGGCTAGGGCACCAAGGGGTGCGCCGCCCCATGCCCTACACCCCTTTATATAGGCGGCCAGGGTTGGGGTGCGGCCCCCTTTGCCCTAGGGCCGGCCGGCTTGGGTGGCTTAGCCCCCAAGCAAGCCCTAGGGTTTGGGGCGCCCCCCTCCTTTGGGCCCCTTAGCCCGCATGGGCCTTTGGAGGCCAGGTGGTGCGGCTGGCCCTTTAGGCCAGTCCACCACCCCTTTATCCCATGTGGGCCCCATACTCCTATGGGCCCCACTTCTAGACCCCTCTAGAACCTTCTAGAACTTTCCGGTACTTTACCGATAAATTCCCGAACCTTTTCGAAACCTCCGGAAACCACTTTCCTTATATGAATCTTATTCTCCGGACCATTCCGGAACTCCTCGTGATGTCCGGGATCCTATCCGAGACTCCGAATCAATATTCTCTCTCACCATCATTTATCTCGAACCCTAACTACATCGAACGTTAAGTGTGTGACTCTGCGGGTTCGTGAATATGTCATATTAATAGCGGGACCGGGATGCCCATATTAATTCCTACATATTCGACGAAGTATTTTACTAGTCGAACTACAATGTCCGGGATTCAATTAATCCATATACGATTTCTTTTGTTTCACGATATATTACTTGTCCGAGATTCAATCCACCGATATCTCCATATCTGATTAATCTCGTTACCGACAAGTTCTCTTTACTCGTTCCCATAGAATAGAATCCCTTATGACTAGCCACTTAGTCATATGCTTGCAAGCGTTTGGATGCTATACTACCGAGAGGGCCCATAGATATCTATCCAACTGTTGGACGAACAAATCCTAGTCTCGATTCATGCCACCCAACAACCTATCATCGGAGAACCTGAAAGCCACCTTTATAATCACCCAGTTACGAAGTGACGTTTGATGTCCACAAAGCACTCCTCCGATAAGCGGGAGTAACATAATCTCATGGTCTAAGTAAACTATATTTGACATCTATTTAATTTGAGTCTTGTCCATTATATCATCACCCATGATACAAACTTCGTTTATCAAGTGATTCATAAATCCATGGTTAGGAAACATCTAACCATCACTTAATCAAACGAACTAGTCATAAGAGGAAAGACTAGGGACACATTACTGTTTATATTCCACACATGTATTTGTTTCCAATTAATACAATTGTAGCATGGATAATAAATATTTATCATGAACGGGAAATATGATAATCAATAAACTTTATTATTGCCTCTTGGGCATATTCCCAATAGTGCCGCCTTCACTCGGCGACAGACGTCGCATTCAGCAACATATTTGGCAATTTCCCGCTTCATGCGAGTCCACCAGAATTTGCTGCGGAGGTCTTGGTACATTTTGGTGCTACCAGGATGGATGGATATGGGAGATTCATGTGCTTCTTGGAGTATCAACCCCTTGGTATTTCCCGTCTTGGGTACCACAAGACGGTCCCCAAAATAGACAACACCGGAGTCATCAACGGAAAAACACTTGGCCTTCCCACTTGCGATATTCTTTTTGATCTTGCGGATGCCAGCATCATGTTGCTGGGAGGCCTTGATTTCATCCTCAAGAGTGGATTTGATCTCCAGGTTAGCTAGATATCCGGAGGGAACAATCTCCAGATTTAACCGAGCAAATTCCTCATGGAGAGCAGGTTGAGCCTTTTCAATCATCAGAGTATTGCAATAAGCCTTGCGACTCAGAGCATCGGCCACGACGTTGGCCTTGCCGGGCTGATAGTTGAGGGTCACATCATAGTCTTTGATTAATTCCAACCATCTTCTCTGTCTCAGATTCAGATCCGGGTGGGTGAAGAGATATTTTAGACTTTGATGGTCAGAGTAGATCTCGCAACGGTTGCCCAACAGGTAGGGCCTCCATTGCCTCAGAGCATGAACCACAGCGGCAAGCTCTAGATCATGAGTTGGATAGTTTTGTTCATGCAGCTTGAGTTGTCGAGAAGCATAGGCTACCACATGGCCTTCTTGCATCAAAACGCAGCCCAAGCCTTGGAGTGATGCATCACAATAGACGACAAAGTCTTTGTCGGTGTCAGGAAGGACAAGCACCGGGGTGGTAGTGAGCTTGACCTTGAGAGTTTGGAAACTCTCTTCAGCCTTGTCGGTCCACACGAACTGTTTGTTTTTCTTGAGGAGGTCAGTCAATGCCTTGGCTATCTTGGAAAAACCCTCGATGAATCGGCGGTAATAACCCGCCAACCCAAGGAAGCTGCGGATGTCTTTGACGGACTTGGGAGTAGGCCAATCCAGGATTGCCTGAATCTTGTCGGGTATAACAGCCACTCCGGCAGCTGACACCACGTGACCGAGAAAAATGAGCTCCTTTAGCCAAAACTCACACTTGGAGAACTTGGCATAGAGGCGGTGATCACGAAGCTTGGTCAGAACTAGCCGAAGATGCTCAGCATGCTCTTCTTCGGTTTTGGAGTAGACAAGGATGTCATCAATGTAAATAATGACGAACTTGTCGAGGTACTCGTGGAATATGGAGTTCATGAGCCTCATGAATGTAGCCGGAGCATTTGTGAGGCCGAAAGACATGACGGTGTACTCATATAACCCATAACGGGTAGTGAAAGCCGTCTTCGGAATATCCTCCTTTCTGATTTTGATCTGATGGTAGCCTGACCTCAGATCCATCTTGGAGAATACAGTTGCACCAGCTAGTTGATCGAATAGGTCAGTTATTCGAGGAATGGGATACTTGTTCTTGATGGTTACCGCATTCAGAGGGCGGTAATCAACAACCAGACGAGGAACATTTGAATCCCTCTTCTTGACAAAGATGACCGGTGATGCATCTAAAATGCATACATGAACTTTACACTATAATAGTTATATTCCATTCATATTTGCATCATATAAAAGGTATATTACTGTTATTTAATGATTTTTGGTAATTTATAATGATTTCCCCTTTATATGGAATTAATCGAGTGCAGGCAGAAAACCCCTATTTCTTTCTTTATTTGTTTCAGGACCTTAATGACGTCATAACGAGCTATAAATTTAGGAGAGTCATTATTTTGGAAGGAGAAGATTTAGGAGCGAAAGAAGTCAACGAACGGAGGCCGGAGGACCAAAAGGGGGGGTCCCACACGACTACAGTACCAGGCCGGGTGGGCCCATTCAATTTGGCCCTCGTGGCCCCGTTTGCATCGATCCTTCGCCCAGAAGCATCCTCGTGACCTAAAAACGCCTATATAAAAGGTCCCCCGACGTTTTCCAGAGGGAGGCGGCGGAGAAACGCAAAACCAGAAACAGAGAGGCAGAGGGCTGCCGCCGGAGAAGATCGGAGGGGGGAAATGCCGCCGGAATCCACCTCCGGAGGGCTCCACCCCCTCCGGCGTGTTCATCATCAACTTCTACAGCAAGATCATCTCATCTCCACCATCTCCATGATGAGGAGGGAGTAGTCCCTCATCGGGGCTGAGGGCTCATGCCGGTAGCTATGTGGTTTATCTCTCTCTCCCATGGTGTGATCTTTATGTGATCATGAGCTTTGTAATCTAGTTGAATCCATAGATGGTACTCTTCTTTATCTTATGAATTATGCTACTCAAGTGGTTTTATTGATGTGATTGCCGGAGTCACCTTTGTCCCATGGTGTGAAGTTGACAGTGCACCGTGTGTGTCTCTTAGGCTAAAGATTACATGAATACTTATCATGAGTTATTATTTGTGTTGGGTGTCTCTATGATATTGTGGTGTTTGTTAGTATTATCTTTGGATGCGAATAGTGACCGAATGAAGTGTCCATAGATGTGGAATACGAACTTTAAGGTGTGCTTTTTGTAGCCCTACATAATGGATTGGTGTTCTTTATCCAACTAGAAATTAATTCAGAGTAGCATAATGAGGAGGAATTATCTATGTATTCAATTATATTATTATTGTTGAGAGTGTCCACTAGTGAAAGCATGATCCCTAGGCCTTATTTCCAAAGCACCGTTTACACCTTTGTCTTGTCCTCTTGCATTAAAGAGGATTGGGACACTTTCACACTCCTGTTTTGTTACATCAAACTTCCATCCATTAAATCAACCACCTTGTTCTATAAACTTGTTTAGTGCATAATCAACTAAAACTTGTGACACTTTAGTTGTAGGGAATAGATAACTTTTCCTTCTTGCTCCCGCGGATCGATACCTTACTTCCACATTGAATTGTGCTATAGTGATTCCTTTCTCTTGGGGATTATCAAGTACTTTTCTGGCGCCGTTGCCGGGGAGTGTAGCGCTTAAGTTTTTATTCTTGTTTGCACTAGATTTTTATTTTCAGTTTTGCATATACTCTAGTTCACTTTCAGTTTTGCATTTAGTTTAGTTTTACTTTCAGTTTTGCATTTATCAAAAAACCCAAAAAAATACAATGGAGAAACTTTCTGGAATGTCTATGGGGTATGTCAAAACTATGGGAGCTTACTATGAATATCGATCAACTAAAGAAGGAAATACGATGCTTGAATTACTTGAACATCTCAATGATATGGCTATTGAGTTTTGTGAATTACATGATGCAACTTGCTGCTTTAGAAAAGACTATAAACACTTTCCCTATCAATGTAAGCACAACAGTGATCCTCTAATTGCTTGTTATCATGAAAATAAATTTTCATGCCCTGATATAGAACAAGTTGAGAAATATATTGCTTATGTTGCTGCCCATGAAATATACTTTCTTATTGATAAATTTTTTGCAACTAGTCATGAAGCTCGTGTAATGAAAGGACAAATTTATATTCTTCTCCAACTTTGCAAAAAAGAGTTTAGTGATAATGTTTATGTTAAAGAAAGAATTCATGCTGCCATCGAAAGTATTAATAATTTGCAGGAACAAGATGTTGAAAACATGAGCTTGGAAGAGGAAGTATGTGAAGAAGATGACAAAAGCCTAAGCTTGGGGATGCCCATGCATCCCCAAGAGGAGGACAATGAAGAGCAAGAAGATGAAGAAAATGATGAACAACTAGAGAATGAAGAGAGTAAACATCCACCTTCACCACCTATGGATGAGGGTAACACTCAAGATTTTGCTGATGATAAACTTTGCTTTTATGATTCTAAAAATGATGAAGAACATGGTTTAGACAGTCAAAAGAAATATTTGCCGTGGTTTGCCCACACGGCTGGCTCTCCTTTTATTATGTGAATAACGTGACATACAAGTTACAGGAGTTGAATCACAAACCGATCCAATCTCCTTTGTATTACAACATAGTTAGTCGGTTCAAACATGAAACCGATCCTATCTCTCTAACACTCCCCCTCAATCTGAACCGTCGTGAACAAGGTTGAGATTGGAACTGAATCTACAGAGGATGAACTGAGTAACCGGTTTAGTGAAGACATCAGCCAGTTGATCTCCCGATGAAATGAATCGAACATCAAGAGCACCCAAAGTGACTTTCTCTCACACAAAGTGAAAGTCGATCTCAATATGCTTAGTACGTGCATGAAACACCGGATTGGCAGACAAATATGTGGCGCCAAGATTATCACACCAAAGAATAGGGGGACGAGGCTGATGAACACCCAGCTCCTTCAACACAGACTGAATCCATACAGCCTCGGCTGTGCCATTAGCCAAAGCTTTGTATTCAGCCTCGGTGCTAGAACGTGAAACCGTCGGTTGTTTGCGCGAGCTCCAAGATATAAGATTCGGACCAAGATAAACAGCAAATCCACCAGTAGAGCGACGATCGTCTGAGCAACCCGCCCAATCAGCATCGGTGAAAATATTAAGCACGGATGAAGATGATTTCTGAATCCGTAGACCGGTGGAAACTGTACCTTTGACATAACGAAGGATCCGTTTAACTGCCTCATAATGAACAGTCGTGGGCTGTGACAAGTATTGACAAAGCTTGTTAACAGCAAAAGACAGGTCAGGCCGTGTCAAAGTGAGATACTGCAAACCTCCAACAAGACTTCGGTACTTGAATGCATCATCAGAACTGAGAGGAACACCAAGATCCCGAGAGAGCTTCTCAGTAGAGGACATGGGAGTGGTGACACCTCGAAAAATTTCCATATTGGCACGGTATAACAGATCAAGAGCATATTTGTGTTGTGTCAAAACCATACCATCAGCAGGATAAGAAGCCTCAATGCCGAGAAAGTATTCTAGACGACCAAGATCCTTGATAGGAAACGTGCATGAAAGAGTCTGAACCAAACGATCAATAGCAGAAGCAGACGAACCAGCAATAACGATGTCATCAACATAGACAAGCATGTAAACTGTAATACCTTGATGATCGAAAATGAAAAGAGAGGTATCTGCTTTGCTGGACACAAAACCAAGTTGATGCAACTTATCACTGAGCCGTGCATACCAAGCACGGGGAGATTGTTTGAGCCCATAGAGTGCACGCTGAAGTTTGCAGACATACTGGGGATGATGAGGATCCTCAAAAACTGGAGGTTGCTGCATATACACATCCTCATCGAGGAAACCATGGAGAAACGCATTGCTGACATCGACCTGACGAAGACACCAGCCACGTGAAACAGCAAGAGAAAGAACCAGGCGAACTGTAACCGGCTTCACCACAGGACTGAATGTATCATGATAATCAATACCATATTGCTGAGTGAAACCTCGGGCAACCAAGCGAGCCTTGTGCTTGTCAACAGATCCATCAGGACGAAACTTGGTCTTAAAAATCCACTTACTGCCAACTATATTAGTACCTGGAGGTCGAGGGACAAGAATCCATGTCTTATTATGCTGAAGCGCAGCAAACTCATCTTCCATCGCGGACCACCACGCAGGTTCGGAGAGAGCAGTGCGATGAGATGCTGGAACGGCCAGAAAAGCTCGACGACGATGCGGATCATACCGGACTGTGCCATCCGTAAAATTCTTCGGCTGGTGAATATTGTTCATCCGACGAGTCACGATGACACGCGGAGCTGGAGGCGCGTGATCAGAGACGCCATGTTGGGGCGACGACAGCCCGGCCGTGTTAGCTGGCGGGGAAGTAGAGTCAGGCCCATCCGATGACGGCCCAGTAGGCGACGTCGACTGCGACCCAGTAGACAACGGCGATGAGGGTGCTGCAGCCGGCCCTGCAGAAGGACGACCAGCGTGAACCGGGCTGGATGGCGTGTTCGTGGACGTGGATGGAGACACGGCCATCTCGGGAGTTGAGGCATGCAGATTGCCATGCACGTCGATCGCCTCTGCGGGAACCTGCACAGGAACATAGGAAACAAACCCAGGTGCATCAACTGGTAACATGGAAGTGTCGTAATTACGCGTATTAGTATTCTAAATAGATGGTTCATGTAAGGGAAACGACACAGGGTGCAATTTGGACACATCGACCACCACACCAGGGGTAGCAAACGGAAAAACTTTCTCGTCAAAGATAACATCACGAGAAATATAAATGCGACCCGTACTACGATCAAGGCACTTGTATCCTTTGTGCATAAGGCTATACCCTAGAAAAACGCAGATTTTGGAACGAAACTCGAGCTTGCATGAATTATACTTACGAAGGCTCGGCCAGTATGCGCAACCAAACGTGCGCAAAAAAGAATAATCAGGAGATATATCAAGAAGACGGGAAATAGGTGTGGTGTTGCGGAGGACGGGAGAGGGCATGCGATTAATAAGATAACAAGCGGTGAGAAAAGCTTCATCCCAAAAACGGAGTGGAAGAGACGAATGAGCAAGAAGAGCTAACCCTGTCTCGACAAGATGTCGATGCTTGCGTTCAGCGATACCATTTTGTTGAGAAGTATGTGGACAAGACACACGATGAGATATACCCGTGCGTTGGAAGAAAGTATGAAGACGGTGGTATTCACCACCCCAATCAGACTGGACAGCACGAATTTTAGTGTTTAGGAGACGCTCAACATGGTTCTGAAAAGTGTAGAAGATACTCTCAACATCAGATTTGTGTTTAATCAAATATATCCAACAATAACGGCTGTAGTCATCAGTAAAACTAATGTAGTACTTGAAACCCCCAGAAGAGGGTAAGGCCGGCCCCCAAACATCAGTATGAACAAGCTCAAGAGGTGCATGAGACACACGAGATGAATAATTATAAGGTAACTGGTGACTCTTAGCACGCTGACACGCATCACACACGGATGAATCAAAGTTTGGGGTACATGAAATCTTATTGGATATAAGAATATTCTGAACTACATTATTCGAAGGATGACCAAGATGCTGATGCCATTGATGGGATGAAAGCTTGACGCCGGAAGATGCATGCCTCTCAGAAGACACAGCTCGACCAAAAGGAAGAGGATAGAGACCACCACGGCTCCTACCGCGAAGAATGATTTTCTTCGTAACCTTGTCCTTGACAAAGAAAAAATACTTGTGAAACTCAAGGAAGATATTATTATCAGAAACAAGGCGATAAACCGACAACAGATTTTTGCTAATGTTGGGAACATGAAGAATATTTTTCAATTCTAGGGATTGCAAAGGACTAGCTATACGAGAATTACCAACATGCGTAATAGACAAACCTGCACCGTTGGCGACTTGAACTTGGTCCTTGCCCTGGTAGCGCTCCTGGACGCCTAAACGACTCATGTCGTTGGTGAGGTGGTCGGTGGCGCCGGTGTCGAAGAACCATGGTTGCTTCTCATCATGGTTGGAGGCGGCGGAGTTGCCTGAGTGACGGTCCTCAGCTTGGTACACCTGATTGAACCGTTGCTTGCAAGTGAGGGCCTCATGACCTCAGTACTGACAGATCTGGCAACGTGGGCGATTGCGGCCGTTGCGGCCTCTGCCGTTGCTGCCTTGTCCACCAGCACCATTGCGGCCTCCACGGTTTCCCTACGGGCCACCACCATTGTACTGGCCACCACCACCATTGCTTCCTTGCTGGCCACCGTTCGGACGGCCACCGGTGCGGACGCCAGCGTTGTTGTTGAAGGGGCGCCCACCAGTACGACCGGCATCGCTCTGCCGAGCCGCGGCATTGGCCGAGGTGGAGTAGTCGGCCGGCTGGGAGTTTTGCATCTTCATGGCCTCGCTTGAGAGGAGCATGGAGTAGAAATCTGAGAGACTCAGCAAGGTCCCGGCAGCGTTGAGGACGTTGAGCGAGTCTTGTAAGGCCTCAAACTGAGAACCAAGCCCGACGACGACGTAGTCGATTAATTCGTCGTCAGGGACAGGAGAGCCCACCATGGCCAGCGCATCGGCACAACTCTTCATCTTGCTGAAGTATTCTGCCATGGACAGATCGTTCTTCTTCATCGTCGTAAGCTGACGACGGATCTGCCGCACACCTGCGTGGTTTTGGGCGGAGAACATAGAGGTGAGACACCCCCAGACAGCAGCGGAAGTAGTACGTCCAGCCATCTGGCCGAGGATCTCTGGCGACATAGACCCGAGGAGGGTGCCGAGGATCCGCTGATCCGTGTACCACCATAGAGCATAGGCTGGATTGGCTTCGGTGACCGCAGAGGCGCCTTCCCCCTTGGTGATCGTCGGGGACGGTGCAGCACAGCTTCCATCAAGGAAGCCGAACAAACCCTGGCCAGCAATGTTCGGCACAACCTGGGTCTTCCACAAGAGAAAATTGGTGCGGTCAAGAATAATAGTGATGTTGTTTGTGTAGGTGGTTGGCATGGTGGTGGGGATAGTGGTGGCTGGGCCGACGGCGACTGAAGAGGAGGCGGCGGAAGTCATTGCGCCGGCGGCGGCGGTGGAGAGCTGTAGCGCGGAAGGGGACATCGCGAAGCTCAAAACCCTAGATCGGAAACGCTGCTCTGATACCAAGTCAAAAAAAATATTTGCCGTGGTTTGCCCACACGGCTGGCTCTCCTTTTATTATGTGAATAACGTGACATACAAGTTACAGGAGTTGGATCACAAACCGATCCAATCTCCTTTGTATTACAACATAGTTAGTCGGTTCAAACATGAAACCGATCCTATCTCTCTAACATAGACATGCTATATGATGATGCTTTAGATGATGGTCCTATGCTTATTGATAATCCTCCATGTTTAGTTGTTACTACTTTATGTGAGGATATAAATGATATACTTGCTGCTTGTGATAATACTCTCACTCATGAGAGTCCTACTTTATTTTTGAACTCTCCTATTCACACCATAGAAGAGGAAATTTGCTTTGATGATACTATGCCTCCTATATATGATGATTATAATGATGAATGTGATCTTTTCAGCCCACCTACTATTGAGCATAAAATTGCTTATGATTATGACATGACTCCAATTTATGATGATTACAATGATGACTATGAATGTTTTACTCTCACTATTACTAATGAGAAGAATTTTGCTTATGTGGAGAGTAATAATACTTTTATGATGATGAAGGAAAATAATGCTTTATGTGATAGTTACATTGTTGAATTTGCTTATGATGCTACTGAAAGTTTTTATGAGAGAAGGAGACATGACTTCATATATCTCAATAATACTAAGTCTTCTCTCTTTATATTGAAACTTTTGAAGTTCCACTTGTTTTATCCTCCTATGCTACTTGCTTTGTGTTTCAATGATTTATTTTCTTACAAGATCCCAATGCATAGGAAAAGAGTTAGACTTAAAAGTTAATGGTTTAAAGTTTTGTGGTGTGTTCCTTATGCTTTAACTTCCAATTCTGTTTGGGCACACCTTTATATCTTGAGAACTTGAAAAATAACTTTACCTACTGTTCTCTAACAATTAGTCTAAGATTTTCACTTTATATAAAATTTTGGAAAGTAAATGAGAAGGATGAGTAATGGAGATGTTGGGGTCGACCTTGAACATGTGTTGTTCATGCCAATGGAACCATTGCAAAGTCTCTATCATTAAAACTTCTCCCAAAGCTAAAACTAAATAAAAAGAGTCAAGGTGTTTGTTTACTACTGTAACCACACCTTTGTATCTTATTTTTCATCTTAATGGCAAGCTTAATCTCTTTTGAAAGATAAGATTGAACAATAGTGATTCGCTGTCTAGAAAACAGATTCCTAAGCTTCACTGCGAAAATGTTAAAAATCACAGAAGAGGAATTCTGACCTTATATTTTACGAAAGCATTATTCAGCTATTAATACACATTTCATTAGTTCAAAGTTTTCTGATTTGAGCAACGTAAGTGTGTAACAGCCCAGATTTGGTACCCTAAAATATGGGCCAAATTTTCACTTTTGTTTTGCATTGCATCATGGCATCCTTTAAAATTTTGCCAATCTAAAATAAAGCAACACTTGAAAGTTAAAAACAAAGGAAGCCAAAACCCTTCCTCAAATTTCCCAAAACTAAATGCATTGCCCTAAGTGGCCAAATCAAATGCAAAGCTCAAGTTGGCAAAATACATTATACTTGAGTCTCCAAATTGTTCAGGAAACTCAAGGATATATTTTATAAATAAATGCCAAAGGCTAAAATTTAACAAGCAGCTAAATAAAATTGAGATTTCATTTTGGTTCAATCCAATTCCTATGTTTGGAACCAAGTTAAACTTCCCCAAAATTCTAAATAAAAATATGGGGTGCTGCATTATTATAAAATGAGCCTCCATAAATATTTTCATAATTTGTTGAGATGTTTAAATGCCCAAATGAAATCTAGCCTTTCTGCCAATTTCTGGTCATTCGGAATGACCCGGATTTTTCCGGATCAATTCCGGGCCAGTCGGAATTTTCCGGATGGGTCCGGAAAATTCCGGATGAAGCACAGGGACGATGGACACTGGCGCCATGCCGCCCGATGCCACCTGCTCCCCTCGCGCGCCACGCCGTCGTGGCCCCCCCTTGAGGCCAAAGCCGCACGCCGTGACGCCGTAGACCTCACCTACTCCCTTTCCCCCCTGCTCTCCCCCGTTTCTTGTCCCCTCCCGAGCTCCCTAGGAAGCCGCCGCGCGCCGCGCCATCGCCGACGAATCGCCGCCGCCTCCGGCCACCTTGGGGCAAGCCGAAGCCACCCCACCTCCGCCTGCTCCTCCTCAACCTCCACCACCGAAGGACGCGTGCTGGGAGTCCCCGGGTCGAGCTAATCGAGCCCGGCTTCCCGAGTTCGGTCCGCCGCTCGCCGTACTCGTCCCCGACGAAATCCGCCGCCGTCTCTCCCTCTCCGGCCTCACCAACCGCGCATACGTGTCCAGGGTGAGCCCCGCAAACTATTAGGCCTTCCCCCGCTTCCCCCTCTCCCCATCTTGCTTGCTCTTGGTGCGAACCCGCCGCCGCCGTCGTTTTTCTGCCCAGATTCGAGCCGTCCGGAATCGTCCGGAATATTCCGGATCGATTCCGGGTCGACCGGATTTTTCCGGACATTTCCGGACGAATTCCGAAACCCCAACCGAAAGATTTTGAGGTCACCTCGGATTTGGCTCGGAATGAGCCCGGATTATTCCGGACCATCCGGAATATTCCGGACCAATCCGGATGAATTCCGAACCAAGCTGAAAAACTTGTGAACTTTGTAATTTAAATCCTTCTTGTTAAATCTTGCAAATGGTATACCATTTTGACCAGTGTTTCAAATGCTATCTAAACATGCTAGTACCACCTCATGACAACAACTTGCTTTTCGACATTACTCTTAAATTGGATAAGAGATATAAATCCAAATAAGTAATTAAATGAATTAAATTCAAGTACTTATTTATTTTGCTATTTTTTCTCCGGTACTCCGAATATCACGAATGCGGTACCAAAAATACCACAAGAGCAACACCTAGTTAATCGTGTCATGTTCATGCATATTGAGCCACTTATCTAATAATGAGATAATTTATAAAGAATGTGGTCACTAAGATAAATATGGAGTTGTGTCCAAATATTTGCACTAATTATTTGGAGCTCCATTTAATTTGTTAATTAAATTATATAATGATATCTTTGCATCAATTTGACATGTCATCATGTGATTGAGCATTGCACCTTGTGTTCGTGTAATTTATGTGTGCTTTGTATTTCTTTGGGTATCGATAGATTCCGGAGTCGAGGGTCTCTCTAACTACCCTGACGAGCAGTACTTCACGACCGGGCAGCAAGGCAAGAGATAACCTAACCTTCTTGGCATATAGCATCCTATGTTTTGATCAAATTATTTTATCCACCATAATATTGCATGCGGTTCAAAGGTCTCTTTTGGTAAACATAGAATCCTATGAATGCATGTCTCTTCCCCGAGCCAATCACATGTATCCCTACCTATGAACCCTAGTGTTGATGTGTTGGCCGGATACGAATTATAATTGTCGGTTATATGCTTATCCATGCTTAGACATGCTTAGTTGCAATACTAGTTGTGTCCGTTGTTTAGTTCCATAATTGTTGTTGAAGATGGAATGATGCGGACTTGGTGGATGAATGTGATGCTAAATTAAAATGCTAAGACGGCTTGGGTGAGTTGCCATCGGGGATGGTGTTTTGCCTCACTCTAGCCCCTAGGTGCGAGTTCTTTACCTCTTGAACCAAGACGAGCGTGCTGCCATTGGTGGGTGTATGGGCGCCTTACTGACCGAATAATTTGTGAGGGCGTATCCAAGGGTCCTCTAGTTTGCTATTTCCATTTGCCGTGTGTGTGAGCGGAAAAAGGATGATGAGGATGGTGGTGTTAGGATGTGGCGATGGGGCAGGGGCTGAGGCTGGGTAAACTTGTCCTGTGGCCACAGATGACTCTTGGATAGTCTCATGCATTGTAAAGGTCTAACCGCGCCCGCTTGCCGGCCTTCCCCGGAAGAGGGCCAACTAGGTGAGCCGGACGGTACCAATGGGTAAAATAGTACACCCCTGCAGGGTTAATCTTTTCGAAAAGCCGTGTCCACGGTTATGGACAACTTGGGAATAGACGATAAGATCATAGAGAATCTTAACCTAATTGATATGGCAGCTAAAGGGTGCATTAATCAACGTGTGGTAAAGGTTCATTTCCTCGAGGGTGATTCGAGGGGGTGCCTTAGTGGAGATGAGAGTGGTTGGTTACAGAAGGGTTCGATGAGAACCTATGATGACAAATGTTACTCTCTTACCCCTTTTGAAAAGTATTCTGAGTAGACGAATGCCATGTGTCAATTATATATCTGTTTATGAAATTTAGCTTTATGCAAAAGAACTACTTTATACAGCTTTAGAGCCTCCGTCAGTCATTGGGCCTATATCGCCCTACTAAACTTGCGAGTACATCGTACTCAGTCTCTCTTTGCTGCCTCTATGATTTTGTATTTCAGAGGAGGAAGACACCGAGCAATTAGGTGGGTTCTTCGTGGACGTCGACTACTAGTCTGGGGTTCCCAGGTGGCAGCTTGGGACCGTGGAACAAGCTGGCTTGGGTGATGTTTATCTGTAGGCCTCTTAGGCCATATTTTGCTTCTTGTTGTTTTAGACAACGCTACTTCGCTTCCGCTTGTTGAATTGTTGGATCTGTGATCCTTTTGCCTTGTAATATTTGTATTCTTCTCGTTATATGAGTTGCTATATAAAGGTTTTGTGTCGTAGAGTCATGTTTTGTGCCAGTTCTATTCCACAAGTCTCGATCTTTGTTTTATACATTGATGGTTGTGTTGACTACATAGCCTCTCTGTATAATTCCGGGGTCGGTGCGCTACAAAGTGCCTCTGAAAATTCACTCTTTATGGCCTGTCCAATTTTTGACAGATTCTGTCTTTATTTTGCATTACTCTCATTACTTGTGTTTTGTGTGGCTCTATTGATCAAAGAGCAAAGCACAACCATAGTAATATTAGCTAATGTTTAGAATCAACTCATGATATGTCTTTGCTGTACCTATATGGATTTAATTTATGGAGACACTAACCCCTCTAATCAAGTTTTATGATGAGTTTTGTGTAAAGAAATTTTCAAGTGAAAGAGTTGAGGGTGATGAACAATGATCAAGAGTGACAAACACTCAAGCTTGGGGATGTTACCCCTAGGCTTACCCTACATACAAGAATTTAAGCTTGGGGATGCCAAGCCACCTCACTTCAACCATCTTGATAACAAGTAAGTAAGTCTAGCTATATGGCTA
This sequence comes from Puccinellia tenuiflora, assembly GCA_012064385.1. Lineage (NCBI taxonomy): Eukaryota > Viridiplantae > Streptophyta > Magnoliopsida > Poales > Poaceae > Puccinellia > Puccinellia tenuiflora. The sequence goes on along the minus strand of QRDG01001795.1, from coordinate 15,422 downwards.
TGAAGAAAACGCTTTACGGGAGGCAACCCGGTTGTTTTTATTTTATTTATGTCCTCTTGCTGTAACAAGAGATTGTTTTCTTAGCTTAGTTTCTGGAATTTTTAATAAAGTGCCAAGTTTACCCATTTTGGTTTGAAAAAGTTGCTATTTCTATTCGGAGATTTTATTCCTGCACGGAGTCTGTGCACCGTTTGATTTTTAATTCTTATTCTGTAATTCCAAATGATCTGATATTTTTACTGTAACTGCAACTTTTCATTCTCTGTATGCCTAAATTTTTTAAAAAAAATTAGACGAGTTTAAGTAGGACATAAAAATACGTTTTTCTGCTGCTGTTTTTCTGGACAGATTCTGTCCCGTATTGTTTTATGCTTGTTTTGAACTTTTAAGTTGAATCTTTTTGATCCAATTGAGTTTATGAATAGTCATACAACATTATACACTTTCTGGACATTCATATGTATTTTAGTCCATGGATTATATGCAGCAAGAAACCTATTTATTTATCTATACTAACGTCACCCCACAGAAAAGAAACGGGAGAAACAGTGTTTTGAAGTTTTTTCACAGGGATTGTAGGAGATGCACCATGAGTTATCCAAGGATGGTGAAAACCATAAGCTTGGAGATGTGGAGAACATCCCCACTGAACTAATATACTCTTGGTTTGCACACGTCTAACTTCTGTTTTTCTATCAATGCACTTTATCGCATAAACTTGGAGCGTCTTTTATTTGTTTTGGTTTGATTTTTGTTCTGAGACCACCACTATCATTTATTTATGAGAAAGTTACTAGAAATATGGGTTGAAATATCTTGCATGCTTTTATTGTATTGGGAAAAGGGACGTCTAAGCTGATTTTTAATGACACATATAGTTGCATGATTCATGAGCTTCTTTATGAGTAATAATTTGCAAATGTTTTATCATGAGCTATCTTTTATTCATGTTTTGATGTTGTATGTTATTTCACCTTGATTGACATGAATTAGTTAGTTCTATGGACATTCATGCAGGCATCTAGATGGTCATCTTTCTCCCTTTTGCTAGCCCAAAAATTCCAACAAGTAAAAACTTGTTTCCAACACCTTCAACCCAAGTTTTTCCAGTGAGTCCACCATATCTACCTATTAGCTTTATGCTATTCCAAGTATGTTTATCATGTTATTTGTGTTATCTATGCCTCTAAATGAAAATGATGATGTTATTTATTGTAATGGAAAAAGTTGGTTAAAAAGCTCTCGCGAACTTGTTGCACACTTTACTTTTATTGCATTCAATAAAGATGCACCATTGTGATTAATATTATGATGATAGTGGCTTGATAAATGTTTAAGGTTGGGAGTTAGCCCATATGTGCTGTCACATGCAAAGCTTTCAAGATGTTCCATTATCTATTTAGTTGACATCATGTACTTTTGTCTATGGATGCCTATCATGACGAAATAATGTGGAAATAGAGTTAAGTTTAAATGAGTTTGTATAAATGGTTAGAGAGAATCCTGGGCCGCTAATCTAAGCCATGCATCATTCATGGTGGAAATTTACTTACATGCTATTTTGAACTCTCTGTGATACACCATACAATAAAAAGCTATATCAAGTGGTAAATAAAGAGGGTGCTGAGATTGTTCATTATGTTTGTTTGTCTTGTTGTTTTGATATGGGCTTGATCCATATCATGGGACAAGAGGTACCCCAGTTGAGACTCTTGATGATACCGTTATTACTTACAATGATAGATAACTTAAACTTGCTCTGTTTCCCAAGTTGAGTAATCATGGTGTAGGTACTTGTATTCAAGGGGCATGAGACATCTAACCTTTACTTTATCAAGGCCACTACTCATATTTGCTTTCACATTCAACTTTAATCATTCAATATGCTATGATAGGGGAATGAGAGCTTGACACCAAGTATTACCATTGCATTCAATAACTTAAGTAGAATAGTTTGGAGGATAGATGAAACTTATGCATGCTTTACCTCTACTTATTTATACATCTTTTCCAAAGTGTCCACCTTTTATATTCAGATTTTCTACACTCTATGGACCACAAGTATGCAAAAGTAAGAATGTCCATAGTACTATCTTTTATGTTGCACTTTGTGAACTATCATTGATCATCTTTTCATTGAATACTTGATATCACTTTATAAACTGTTTGCATATTGCTACTTCTTTGAAATAATGAATCATTTGACTTTATGTAGCAGTAGCAATCATCTTGTATATCCATGTTGTGATTATATTGCAAAGTTCATGCTAATTTTATCACTTTCATACTCGAGGACGAGCATAAGTTAAGCTTGGGGATGTTGATGCATCTAAAATGCATACATGAACTTTGCACTATAATAGTTATATTCCATTCATATTTGCATCACATAAGGGGTATATTACTGTTATTTAATGATTTTTGGTAATTTATAATGATTTCCCCTTTATATGGAATTAATCCTACGTAGGCACAAAACCCCTATTTCTTTCTTTATTCGTTTCAGGACCTTAACGACGTCATAATGAGCTATAAATTTAGGGGAGTCATTATGTTGGAAGGAGAAGATTTAGGAGCAAAAGAAGTCAACGAATGGAGGCCGGAGGACCAAAAGGGGGGGTCCCACGTGGCTACAGTACCAGGCCACGTGGGCCCATCCAATTTGGCCCTCGTGGCCCCGTTTGCATCGATCCTTCGCCCATAAGCATCCTCGTGACCTAAAAACGCCTATATAAAAGGTCCCTCGACGTTTTCCAGAGGAAGGCGGCGGAGGAACGCAAAACCAAAAACAGAGAGGCAGAGGGCTACCGCCGGAGAAGATCGGAGGGGGGAAACGCCGCCGGAATCCACCTCCGAAGGGCTCCACCCCCCCTCCTATGTGTTCATAATCAACTTCTACAGCAAGATCATCTCATCTCCACCATCTCCATGATGAGGAGGGAGTAGTCCCTCATCGGGGCTGAGGGCTCATGCCGGTAGCTATGTGGTTTATCTCTCTCTCCCATGGTGTGATCTTTATGTAATCATGCGCTTTGTAATCTAGTTGAATCCATAGATGGTACTCTTCTTTATCTTATGAATTATGCTACTCAAGTGGTTTTATTGATGTGATTGCCGGAGTCACCTTTGTCCCATGGTGTGAAGTTGACAGTGCGTGCACCGTGTGTGGCTCTTAGGCTAAAGATTACATGAATACTTATCATGAGTTATTATTTGTGTTGGGTGTCTCTATGATATTGTGGTGTTTGTTAGTACTATCTTTGGATGCGAATAGTGACCGCATGAAGTGTCCATAGATGTGGAATACGAACTTTAAGGTGTGCTTTTTGTAGCCCTACATAATGGATTGGTGTTCTTTATCCAACTAGAAATTAATTCAGAGTAGCATAATGAGGAGGAATTATCTATGTATTCAATTATATTATTATTGTTGAGAGTGTCCACTAGTGAAAGCATGATCCCTAGGCCTTATTTCCAAAGAACCGTTTACACCTTTGTCTTGTCCTCTTGCATTAAAGAGGATTGGGACACTTTCACACCCTTGTTCCCTTGTCTTGTCCTCTTGCATTAAAGAGGATTGGGGCACTTTCACACTCCTGTTTTGTTAAATCAAACTTCCATCCATTAAATCAACCACCTTGTTCTATAAACTTGTTTAGTGCATAATCAACTAAAACTTGTGACACTTTAGTTGTAGGGAATAGATAACTTTTCCTTCTTGCTCATGCAGATCGATACCTTACTTCCACATTGAATTGTGCTACAGTGATTCCTTGCTCTTGGGGATTATCAACCGGGCAGCCCCAAGGCGAGCTACTCGGCCGGATGAATTCTTTTTTCTAGCAGCTCATCCAGTTCCTTCTTTAATTCAGTTCTCTTCCGCTGGCATACGGTAGGGCCTTTTGGAAATTGGAGCCGTTCCCAGGACCAATTCAATGACAAACTCCACACTTCGATCAGATGGCATGCCAGGCAATTCCTCGGGAAAAACATCGGGGAAGTCACACACCACAGCAACCTCATGCATTTCAGGTGGGGTAGTTCCTTCTAGGAAGCATAGGCTGATCTCCGGTGAGAGAGGAGGGGCAGCGGATGGAGTTGCGGATAAAGGTGACCAATAACTCACTAGCCCGACAATTGGGTGGATCACTGTGACAGACTTGGCAGCGCAGTTCAAGTTGGCTTGATATTTGACTAGCCAATCCATACCCAGAATGACATCTAGCCCATCTGACTTTAGTGCTACCAACGGAAACGGAAAAGACCAATAGCCTATGGTAATCTGGACCTCCGGAGCGATCCATTTAGTGTGCCAACTAGAGCCTGGTGTTTTGACCACTAGCGGGGAGTCCATATTCGCAAACGGTATTTGATGGTTGTGTGCAAAAGCTATGGATATAAATGAATGCGATGCTCCAGAATCAAACAAGACTGAAGCTGGGTAATCATTGATTCGAAGCGTACCCATGAGAACACCGGGGTCCTCTTCGACTCCTTCAGCCGAGACGTGGTTCAGGCGGCCACGGCTGACAGTCATGGCCTTAGCGGCTGGTGTAGAGGGAGCTGGTGTAGGTGCTGAGGTAGCCGGTGCCTTCTGGGGACACTCCCTGGAGTAGTGCCCCGGCTGGCCACAACTGAAGCAAGTGGGCCTCGGTGGTGGTGGAGGCAGCTGAGGGCGGAAACCACTTCCAGCCGCACCCAAGGTCGAGGTAGCTGGGCGAGGCGGAGGTGGCCTGTACCCTGAAGGCCTTGGCGCGAATGGCACAAAGACCCTGTGCTTCTTGCCCTCAGAAGAAGAGGAGCTCTGGTGGTCCACGGGAGCTGGCCTCTTGGAAGACTCCAGCTCCTTCCTACCCTGCTCCATAGTGAGAGCCTGGTTGTAGAGCTCCTGGTAGGACTGGAACTTGAAGGGTAGGAGCTCATATCGGAGCCGGGGGCGAGACCCTTGCAGAACAGATATTGCTTGTCCTCATCATTTGTCACGTCCCGAGGGGCGTAACGGGAGAGGTGGTTGAACTCACGCCCATAAGCTTGGACGTCCATGCGTCCCTGGGTCAGATCCAGGAACTCCCTCCTCTTGAGGTCCATGATGGGCTTGGGGATGTATGCCGCATGGAAGGTGGTGCGGAACTCAGCCCATGTGAAGACATGGCCAGCTTCGAACATCGACACATGGCTCTCCCACCAGGAGCCGGCAGCTCCATTCAGCAGGTAGGTGGCGAAGTTGACTTGTTCCGCCACTGGCACATGCAAGGTCGCGAACTTGTGCTCGAGAGCACGGAGCCACTCATCAGCATCCAGTGGCTCTCTAGCTTCAGTGAAGGTAGGAGGTTGGGACCGCAAGAACTCGGTGAGAGTGTTGCAGTCATTGTTCCTCCGGGCCCCTTGTTGCACCAACTGCTCGAGCAGACGTTCATTCCGCAGGCGGTTTTCCTCGATAGCCATCAAAACCTCTGCCATTGAGGGTGGCGGCAATGGCTCAGGGTCATTCTGGTTACCACGGCGGGTAGGAGCCATTCTGAAGATTTGGAACAATGACACAGTTATTAACCATCTATGAACAGATAGGATAGATCATTAGGGTCCTTCCGGATATAGCGATGTTAAGATGTCAGTAACACAAAATAGATTAAGGCAACCACGAGTGACATCACGTCATCGCGGCGATAGCAAACGGAAGTAAAGGACGCGAGACTTAAACTGGATGGTAAGAACCCAAACCCCGAGAACCTAAAACTTTGCCATCACGTTAAAAGAAATAGAGATAAGATATCAGAGTAGAGCGAGTTGGATGAGGAGTAAAAAGAATCCTAAGAAGGTTTTCACAACTCATTTTTAGGTTAAAAATAATTTTCACGAACTAGACTCGACATCGACCAATAGAAAGGGTTTCCTACAGGCAGTCCTGCTCTGATACCAACTTGTAGCGCCCTGACCCCGGAATTATACAGAGAGGCTATGTAACCCACATGCTATGCTACACAATCGAAGGGCATGGAATTACCGCTCCCACGCAACACATCGATCGTGCCATAAACACTGGCATAGCTATCAATGTATAAAACAGAGATCAAGACTTGTGGAACAACTGGCACATCATAGACTCTACGACACAAAGAGATCATATGGCAACTCATATATGAGAAAGATACAAATTACACACAAAAGAGGGTCACAGGCCCAACAATACATCATGCGGAAGCAAATTAGTTGTCTAGTACAATAAGATCCAAATATATGGCCTAAGAGGCCTGCACATAACCATAAACCCATGCTAGCTTGTTCCTATGTCCCAAGCTGTCACCTGGGAACCCCGAACTACTCGTCGATGTCCAAGAAGAAACCACCTGTCTGCACGGTGTCGTCCTCCTCTGAAACATATTATAAAAGCAGCAAAGAGAGACTGAGTACGACGTACTCACAAGTTTAGTAGGGCGATATAGGCCCAATGATGACGGAGGATCTAAAGCTGTATAGTAGTTGTTTTGCATAAAGCTAGTTTTCATTTATAAACACATAATTGTCCCATGGCATCGACTACTCAGAAGGTTTTTCATAAAGGGGATGAGATAGTAAACTTTTTATCTTTGGTTCTCATCGAACCATTAGTAACCAGAAACATCACTCGTCTCCACCAAAGGCACTCCCTCGAATCGCCCTCGAGGAAATGAACCTTTAATCACACGTTGTAATTGCAACCTCTAGCTGCCAAATTTTAATTAAGGTTAAAGTTTTCTATGATCTCGTAAATCCATTCCCAAGGCGTCCATAACCGCGGACACGGCTTTTCGAAAAGATTTACCCTACAGGGGTGTACTAATTTACCCACCGGTACCGTCCGGCTCACCTGATTGGCCCTCTTCCGGGGAAGGCCGGCGAGTGGGCGCGGTTAAACCTTTACCTCGCGTGAGACTATCCAAGAGTCATCTATGGCGACAGGACAAGTTTACCCAGCCTATTTCAGCCCCTGCCCCCATCGCCACGTCCTAAACACCATCATCCTCATCATTTCTTTTTCCACCCACACACTCACGCGCAAATGGAAATAGCAAACTAGAGGACCCTTGGATACGCCCGCACAAGTTATTTAGTTAAAGGGGATTCCATATGTCCCCACTGATGGCAGCACGCTCAGACCTTGGTTCCGAAGACAAGAACTCGCACTTAGGGGCAAGAATGAGGCAAAACACCATCCCCGATGGCAACTCATCCAAGCCTTTTTAAGCAAAATTAATTAAGTACCAACAGCAACCACCATGTCCGAACATTCCATCAACTTCATAATTATGGAATTTAATCAACGGACATAACTAGCATTCGACTAAGCATGGCTAAGCATATAGATACAACAATTATATCCTTGTCTCAGGCCAACACATCAACCCTATGGTTCATAGGTAGGGATACATGTATTGGTTCGGGGAAAAACATGCATTCATAGGATACTCTACTATTGACCAAAATTGACCTAGAATCGAATGCAATATTATGGTGGATAAAATAAGTTTATAAAACAGTAGGATGCTAGATGCCAAGAAGGTTAGGTTATCTCTTACCTTGCTGCCGGGCCGTGTAGTACGGCTCGTCGGGGTAGATAGGGTTAACCTCAACTCCGGAATCTATCGATACCCAAATAATACAAAAGAACAAATAAATAACACGAAGACAAGTGCAATGCACAATCATGATGGTATGTCAATTTCATGCAATGATAACATCATACAATTTAACTAACACAATTAAATAGGGTGCCAAATAATTAGTGCAATTATTTGGAATAACCCCACATTTAACTTAATGGCCACATTGTTTATAATTTATTACATTACTAAGAAGAGACTTAAATATGCATGATCATGACATGATTAGATAGGTATTGTTCTTCTGATTGTTTTGGTATCTTATTTGCAATTTTCCAAGTATCGGTGAATAATTGGCGAATTAAACAATTATTTGATCATTTAATTCCTTTAATCAATTTAAAGAAATTACACCAAAGTGAAAGTGTTGTCATGAAGTGGTAATAGCATGATTAGATAGCATTTGAATTGTTGATCGATTGGATAGCATTTGTAAGAGTTGAAGTAAAAGAAGTTAAATTATAATTTTCACAAGTTTTTACAGCTGGTTCGGAATTTATCCGGATTGGTTCGGAATATTCCGGATGGTCCGGAGTAATCCGGGCTCAGTCCGAACCAAATCCGAGGTGACCTCAAAAAGTTCTGTTAGGGTTTCAGAATTCTCCGGAAAGGTCCAAAAAATTCCGATCGACCCGGAATGGATTCGGAATAATCCGGGTGATTCCGGTCGACAAGTTCTCTGGGAAAACTACGACGGCCGGCGGCGGCTGCGCACTGTCGAGCAAGATTAGAGGGAAAAGGGGGAGCGGGAGGATGTCCAGGGGTGAGCGGAGCTCACCAGGAGCACGTAGGCGTGGTCGGTGAGGCCGGAGAGGGAGGGACGGCGGCGGATTTCGCCGAGGACAAGCGCGGCGAGCGACGGACCGACCTCGAACGGGCGGCGCGATTTGCTCGAATCCGAGCCTCCCAGCCAGCTCCTTGCAGTTGGGGAGGTAGAGGGCGACGCGGGGGAGAGGATGACGTGCTCCGATTTGTTCGGGAGGCTCGTAGCGGCGGCGATGCGTCGGCAGGCACGAGCTCGAGCTCGGCGGCGAGGCAAACAAGGGAGGGGAGAGGAAAAGGGAGCATGTGGAGGGGAAAATGGAGTGCGTGGGAGCAGGTGGCGTCCGCGGGTGGTTGACCACCAGGGGGCGCGGCACGCGCGAGCATGGCATGGGGCGTGGCCGGCAGGGCGGCATGGCAGCACAGTGGCGCCACTGGCGCCACAGTGCTCCATTCGGATTCCGCCCGGAAAGTTCCGGAACAATTCCGGTCGATCCGGAATGGATCCGGAATATTCCGGGTTATTCCGGACGATCAGCTTTCGGCAGAAACGGCTAGTTTTTATTTGGTCACTTAAACAACCCCAAAATTTCTGTAAAAATTTAGGGTGTCTCTCCACAAGGTAAGGAAGCTCACCATATTTTTATTTGGGTTTTTTTGGGACAGCTTAACATGGTTTCAAAAATAGGAGTTGATTTGAACCACGATTGGAGTTTTGAAAGTTGGAAACACATTGGAGGCCAAACCATTTGGTTCTTAGGCATTGTGGTGACCTTAGGAACTTGTTGGACCATATGGTCACCGGTCATGACATGGGTTGTACCAATTGCTTGCCTTTCTTAGTTTTGGGTTGGTTCGGGAAAGTTTGGCTTCCCCTTTTAAATGGTTACAAGTGTTGGTTGTCAAACTTAATAATTTAACATATGCCATGATGCAAACAATGAGCAACAAAAAGTGGAAAAATTATTCATATTTTTCAGTACCGAACTGGGGCTGTTACACAACGCGCATGTACTTTCAGATGAATCGCGGGCATATTTTCAGGTGCAACACAAATGTACTTTTAGGTGTAACTCGTATGTACTTTAGGTAGAGCGAGGATGCATTTTCAGATGTAAGACGTATGTACTTCGAGGTGCAGCGCGGATGTACTTCCAGATGTAGGGTGGGGTTTCATTTTAGATGTCGCGGATGTACTTCCAAGTGCATATCAAATAATAAAATTACATACGCAAACATACTAGCATCGAAACTTTTTTAATTGGTGATCACTCTAAGAAATCTTATTTCAATACTAATTATAAAAAATCCATACTTTGGTAAAACTTGAACGTGAAGTGTCATTAGTTTAGTTTATGCTCTACCGGTTTCTATAAAGATGCTTACTTAATCATACACCAGAAACTGTTATTGAGACATTTGTTAGATCATACACTTTACATATGGATCTCTACCATAAATACATACAACTTATATATGCTATGCATTATAAAAAATATAGTTTCAGATCTGAATTTGTTATAGAATATTGTTTAGTATCTTTTAATGAACGATTCAACTCTGCGAACAAACAGAAAATTATAATAGTAATAATATAAAGTACAAAAGTTTAGTATAAATTGTATTCATTTTGATTTGTCCTGGTCCAAATTTCTTATTGAACCGACCCTATTCTTTGCAAAATTTTGTCGATCCCTCGTTCTACACCCTAATCCGTCAGAAGAATCAAGCAAGAGATTTTTACCTACGATCGAAATCATAAAAATCAAGCATGGAGCTATGATGAGCTGTGAAACCTATCATAAGATCACACTAATAACAATTACTTAATTTGCTCTCGATATAATTCAGCTTGATCAGAATCCCACAAATACTAACGAATCCACTATTACCTACGGATTTCTCATGCCTAAAATCCGAATGATGAGGTCCGTGACAGGAGAACAAGCATCAAACAAGCCCAGAGTCTAATTGGTGGTACTGGAGTGAAGTCTAATTGGTGCTAGTGGAGTGAATACCTTCCTGGAAAACGGTTGTTCCCCGCGGCGAACAATATCAGCGCCACGAAATGTTCAAGACTAGCAAGACACGCCGAGTGGGCAGCATGCTCTTTGGTGGCATGGGTTAGATTGTCCATTCGAAGATGGTTTGTAGTGAAACTATGTGTTAACTCGTTGAACAACCATTTTTTGTGGTAGAGTAGATTAGAGAGAATTATTTAAAAAATAGACTAGAGAGAAGCATCTAAAATTGCAACAAAAACAAATCGAAGTGCATCAGATGGATATATTTCGTATGCACCATTAGTAAAAGAAATTACCTGGAAACGTTTGGTCGGTAAATTTTGATAATATCTTGAGCATAAATTTATTGATGACATTAAAATGACTTCCACAATTGCATATGGAGATTGTGCACACGTCCAAAATGATATATTTATTTTAGAAATTCATGAGTTACTAGTATTATCAAAGAATGCAGAGAAGAGATAGCTATAAGTTGCACTCTCCTTCCCAAACTATAAGTTGCATTATAGCTCGTGTAGGTCAATGTCATAAACTTTGACCTCTTATACGCCCATTAGTATAATGATTTTGTATGCAAGTGCACTATCATTGTATTTATGTTGCAAAATACCTTGATGACATATATCCTATCGGCAAACTGTGTCCATATTATAAATGAAAGTCACAGTCAAAGTTGTGCATGAAAGACTATGAACCGTAAAAATTATTACGCCCATATTACTTCTCCAAAGATCCAAATTCCCCCCCTCCAAAACCAATTACGTGTATGCTAGCTTTGGGGGCATGTCTTTTCATTTCAACGACGATCCGAATTTATTAATTCGACCCAACTGAAAAACAAGCAAAATGAGGGCGCACTAATTCTCTTGTAAGAGAGGATTATTTGCCCAATAAAAAGGATGAATAGAATCAATTGATACATGTAAAATTAATTTGCACGACGACTACATGTGCATTACAAGGACTATATATCTGCAATTTAACATACATTTCGCATGCACCATGCATGGAATCAACGAGTACATGTGTGGATCAGCTGCTGTATATGGTGACCGGGAGGTAGGACATGTGTTTTTCCCTTCTCTTCCCCAAACTGAGTAGCTAGGCTGGGCTGTATATTTAGATCAGTGACTTGGTTATATTAGAGCTGTGAGAGGAACTGGAGCTGCCTGAGGATGGGGCTGAGGGCCTCCATGAGCTTCTCGCAGGGGTGGTGTGCACGCCCTCGTACGTGGTCACCACGATGCTCGTGTCCTTGGCCAGCCGCTGCACCTGCTTCTTCACGTTGCACGTGTGGTGCGTGCACCGGTAGTAGCTCCTGAAAGAACGTACACAGAAACGTTGTCAAGCATACATTAATCGGTGAAGAGAAACTTAATTACTTTGTGCAAAAGAACTTAATTTTAAAAGTTGTTGCATATACTACTACTTGGCATTGCATCGTTAATTCGATTGTATGTCGCAACTAAGCAGTGCAAGATCCACGCGCGCGCTGATATGTGTAGCAACGGAAACAAATGATCTGTCACTGCGCCATGCATGGTGTGTATTTTGCATGTGTTGCTACACTGCCACTTTCCAATACTACATGTGTTTCACAAAGCATAATCGGTAGACACAAAATTGAACTGTGAAATCGATCTACATATAACTGCTTCAATTAGATGAGCTTGTCTAGTGTGTATATCTAATATGACCAAGCATATGTCGATCGGGGAAACCTAGGGACCGGGCATACGATCTAGTGTTAGGGAACGAAGTCCTTGAACACTGTCTAATGCATGCGGAGAAAGAAGCAGACACCATGTCGCTAGGGAGAAGGAAGAAGGGGTGGGGGATGAGGAAGAAGGTGAGGGCGAGGGAGGAGTTGACCACCCTCGACGATGACCCAAATGGCACCAATGCCGAGGAAGGGTGGGCAATGCCCCCCGCTCCTACACACATGTTATTAGCGCATGACCTGATTGTGCCGCATCGACATCCGGAGTGTACACATATGCAGGCTCTACAGTTCTTTGTTGGACAAGTCCCTCCCCTACGCACATCTTAGCTCTATGTTGTGGTGGACAAGAAAAAGCCAATTTGAACTTGCCCGGTCTGTTCAATTACGTCCTTATAATGCAATCTCATTCTCCGTCCAATCGCGGTTTTGTTTGTGTATTCCTTAAGATAAAGAGAAGAACAAGACGGGATGAAAGAAGTTTGTGGGCAGAATAAGATGTGTGTGGTAGTGTGTGTGTGTGTGTGGAGGGGGGGGGGGGGGGGGTTGGTTGGGGGTCGTTCATTCCATAGGTATAGTGACCGAACGGTTGTTCGGTAGCACTATTTTTTTCCAATTTATCCGATTGTTATTTTGATTTGCAAACCGACCTTCATGCTTCCCACGGTCTATCTAATTTAAATGAAACCTCGAACACGGTCTAAACCACCCTTCAGCCTTTATCCACCCACCCCGAGTTATGCTGACATGGCCCTTTAGTTCGGGCAATGGCATAATTTTCAACCCTTATTCTCTCTTCCTCCCGCTTCATATATTTCTACTCTCCATCGCCTCTTGTCTTCCGCCATTTAGTTACCTCCTACTTCCTTATGTGTCGATCGTGCGATGCAACCGTGATGAGAACCAAGGCGTCGATAAGGTCACGAATGATGCCACGGTGGGGATGAAAATAGATGGGGCATGAAGAAGGAATAAGAGTCCCCTAGCAAAAAAAAACTATAATCAAAAGAATCAATGTTGGAGTTACTAGGTTTTTAGAGATACATGCGAGAATTGATCACTTGCGAGAATTCATACAGAGAGCTACTTTGCGACATTCAAGTGTTGGCACAAGCATTGCAGAGAGATCACCCACAATTTGTGTAATTGTGATGTAGCTTTATGATATCTCCTTGATATGTATAAGTTTTAATAGATGTCCTATGAACTAATTAAGATTTGAGTATGAAGTTAATATGCCAATTGTATATGTGCTGGATCTATGCTTATTTTGAACTCTCCGAATATTTCGTCGCTTGCTATGTCATTCCTTGTTTCTGGATGCCTAGCTATCCGCCTCAAAGCATGCATCATAATATAGACCTCGTAGCACATCTAAAGAGTACTAGTACCGATGAACTACTGTACTAACGAGGGTGCAGTTAAAGGATGATAGTATATACATCCATTTATGCCCGTGCGCCTAGCTACCGTGTACTGCATCGAGCACACAACTTATATGTTCCACTGTCAACACAAAAAAAGCAGACACAACACGTTAATTTCGACACGTATATGCATACATCATCACATGCTATTATGCTAATTAAGCTGCAACGTACCACAAGTTAGCCACGATGAGAAGCAAATTAATATACCTGGGGAAGGCGCTGTTCTTGACGGCCTTCTGGCCGTACTTCCTCCACCGGTAGCCGTCGTCGAGCACGTCGTTCTCGCTCTTGGTCTGGAACGCGAACCTCGGCTTGGTCGCCTTCCTCCCACGCGCGCCGCCGCCTTTCCTTTCTTTGATCACCTGCTGATCCCCGCTTACCCCGGCCCCGGTGCTACTGCTGCCGCCGGTCTCCGCCGCCGCCGCCGCCACCGCCCCACTACTCACCATCCCCTCCTCGCCCGCACCCGCCGCGGCCACCTGCTGCGACGTCCCGGCGCCGCCCGATCCCAGCGGGAGAAGCAGAGACGCCCAGTCCACCAGTTCGGGGATCGCCGACGACGTCTGCTGCTGCTGCTGCTCCATCGGCGGGGGCGGAGCGAGGTACTGCAACTGCCGAAGCAGCTCGTCGTCCGCTTGCAGTTGCAGGTGATCCTCGTCTACTCCCTCCTGGAAATTGTCCATCGATAACTGATCAACGATAGCTTGCCTGTCACCGCCGCCGTGTCGCACGCACGCGCGTGCGGGGATAGAGAGGAGCTAGAGGGATCGAACGACGACCGGAGAGCAAGCTAGTATGACCGACGGCGGCGCCGTGATATATGTACAGACGACCGATGGTTTGCCGCTGCGGGTAGCTGTGACTGGATGGTGAGAGGGGAGAGACGGGAAGGTGGGATCAGTTGGGCAAACTCATGCAGGCGTGTGCATGCAGGCGAGCCACGGACGAGATCGATCCAGGAGCAGAGAGCGAGAGGAACAAGTGCTAGCTCGCTCACGCAACCGTTTCCCAACTACCTGATCTGTTCAGCTCAACTGCCCCGCCCGTCCCCGCACGATTTTTTACATCCCCACGCCACGCAACGTAAACTGACGTTGCCTCCTGTGTGGAGGTGTGTGTGCTTTGGTTTCGTACGTACGTGGGGGTAATGCAAATGTGTGTGCACGTACCTCATCAAAAGTCAAAACAGAATGTCGTCGGTCTGACCCTGCTATGAATGAATGCGATTCGGCACGCACGGCACTATGGCCTTCCTTGACGATCTGGGCTCGAAGCCCGATCGATAACTCGGGCCGGGCCGGGCCGTGCAAGTTCTGGTTTCATCGGCAGGCTGACCCAACAAAATGTGCTGGCTCAAGTAAGGCCTTACAAGTACCTCTTGAAACAAAGCCCAAGCGTATTCGGTGGATACTAATACGGCGTATTGGTACTGGGAAAATACTCATGCATGGAATCAGAATTGGCTCCCACGAGATTTTTTATTGCGACCTCTAGCAGGTTTGCAAGATGACCCACCGGTCTACTGTGGCTTCATTTATTGATAGTACGTCTGCCTTATCAAGTCTATCCCTCTTAGCACCAGAAGAATGGAGGATCACTGGGCTTGGCACTACGAGAAGTCGGGTATCCTGTCAGTGCGGTCAGTTTACCGCGCGCTGATCCACAACAAGATGAGACGAGAGATTGGTTGGAGGGTTCGAGCAGCAGGATCAATACAGTTAAGAACAGAAGGCTTGGCAATGCCTATGGAAGACTGATGTACCATCGAGGTGCGAGTCTTCTTATGGATGTTGGCAAAGCTATCCCTGCCCACTGGGGATGTGAGGTGCCATGGACACATGGA